>OZ007586.1:180458407-180593407 GCA_963931845.1 Maratus michaelseni
CGAGTTTAAGCAATGTTGACTGTAAGTGTTATTCCCATGATTTTCTATTCTGTTTTAAATAACTTTGGTATCAGAGATTTAATTATAACATACAGAATACGCATGTAATTTAGAAATATATACTCATAATGTCATATGGAGTGAAAATTGATAACGATTTGACATGATACTTAAACAATAATGCGATAAGTTTTTCGAATATTTTCATGACATATGTTTGAATCCAGTAAATATTTATTTTTTACTCCTGTAAACACAAATATTCATATTTAACAAATGCTCTTTTATCATTTAAATAAATATCGCACCTGAAACCTTGAACAGCTTTGTCTTCTCGCGTCATATTTTATCTACTATTGTATTATATAGTTTATCTCTGGTATGTTTGGCAAAAAAGTAGTTGCTTACTGCAGATGATATGGGCTATTATATCATCTTTAAACTAGTCTGATATGCCAATGCCAAAACTTCTATCTCATATGTTATTACTTCAAAATTCGCTATCATAGCGACAATAAAATCAATGTTTTTCGTCATTCTGTTGTACGTCAGCTGCTTGCAAATTGCCGGGATACATGGATGCGAAAGTCCTTTCACTGCACGAGCAGCCAATATAAAACACAACTACGAAAAGTCTAGAAAATCGCACAAAAATTGCTGTCACAGCGCACTTTTTTGGCGGAATAACCCCAAATTCAACTGAGATCTGCAAGAAATAGTCAAAAACCTATAAATGAAATTTGGTTTAATTCTATGCATAACTTCATACACTTTTCGATGGTACAATAATTAAAATGGCACAAAAATCGCTATTACAGCGCCCCCTCCTGGCGGAATATCCCAAAATTCAAGTGGGACCTGCTGGCCATAGTCAAATTTAACCGGAAGTCGAAAAAAAAATTCCATTACAATATTTTCTTCTATTACAGATAGAAGAAAGTAAAAAGGGACAGAATATCTTCGTGTCTCATTAGCATTTTCTTTATGCTAAGAAATGGAAATATTTTGCACGGTTTCAGGTTATTACATAATTATTTGGTCTTTTCCGTTAGAACTTCATTCCATTTTATATATATTCATAGTACTTCATTGCATCTGTACGTGTTGGCGCCAAAGCTACACTGTAAAAACAAATTCGGTTGATTACCAGTGCAATCTCCGCATTTTCACGGAATTTTCTGTACGATGAAATCATTTCGTGAATGTGTCAAAAATTAGCAAATATGGATTTAAGAATACTCTTGGTTGATAATAGTGTTAAAAGTCTGGTTAATTTGACCGCTAAAGATTTAGTTTTTTACACTCTAAACAGAATTTCCGTGTTGTGCCAGTACAATGTCCGTATTTTTACGATTTTTTTTTCTTTTCCAGTGTAATAATAAATAAATCCCATAGCTTTCAGAGAAGATGGAAATTTAACATTATCTTTCAAAGATATTCTCAAATTCATACTTTTTGACTCATTCCCGAAATAACTTTCACAGGGAAAAAAAAAAAATCCGTAAAAATGCGAAAATTGTACTGGCAATAAACGTTTTTTACAGTGCCATTCGCAAATATTATGAACTAAAGGCTAACTTAGGTAGAAGATAGGAATGGTAATCCTAGTGACATTTTGTATATATTAATGAAAAGTAAACATATTTTACTGAATAGTAAATAAAGAAGAAATTCACAAACAATAAAATAAATATTTCATTAAACAGCTGGCATAAAGTGGAACATTTCATTTTAGTATGGCTGACAATGTTACTTTTTCATACCAGTGGTGCTATATAAATTTAAATAAGATTCAAGATTAATAAGATTAATTTTAAGATTTGGGGCTGTCCATAAATGATGTCACAATTTTATTCAATATTTTTTACCCCCCCCCCTCCTCCCCTTTGTCACAAAGTGTCACACTTCATCATACTCCCCTCCCCCCCTCTTGTCACTTGTCACACTATATTACATAAACATATACTTGCAAGTTCAGAAACAAAGCACTACGTTATAGATCATATTTCAAATTTTATTTTTAAACTATGTGTTTTAATGACATTTGTGAGCATAACAATAAAAATGATTCGTGCACTTATTTTGTATGAAATAAGATTAAGGATTACAACAAAAAATATAATTAATATACAATAGTAATAAAATATTAATACGAAGGAGCAATTGATTTATTTTTTTTAAAGAAAGGAATATAAGTAAAAACAAATCACATGAAGTTGTTTTAGCCCCAATTAAAAATACCCTCAAATTCTGTTAATTTCAAAATAACTTCAAAATATAATCTGCTGATTTTAAATGATTTTATTTAAATCAAAATGTGTGATGTCACACTTCTTCTTACCCGCTCCCACCCCCTTGTCACAAACTGTCACAATTTCATTAACCCCCCCCCCCCCCCTCCTAGCGTGACATCATTTATGGACGGCTCCTTTTATGATTGACAGAATATTCAAAGATATCGATGGAGTGGCGCTAGAAATATATAAATTGAACAACGTTTATTAAAGAAATGCGATAAGGGAAATAAGCTTAATCGAGTTTCGGTTTTTATAGCGTTGTTCTTTGACCACAGCGAAATTTTAGGGCTTTGAAATGAATAACATATCATTTTATCAACTACGTTTTTGAATTAATTTCATAATATGAAACCATTCATACTATATACTGTGCCTTGGTCGAATTTAATCGCAGAGCATTCATAATTTGAAAATGGCTAAAGTATATAAGAGATATAAAAATATTTTAAAAAATCCCCTGGGAAAGGAGAGTTTGAAATAAATAATAATTTATAAGCAACTATTTATAATCAGATTATTGCCGTTGTTGACGGGAAATAAACAGTTCGCCACAATTAGAGTTTTGGCACAAAATTATATGCATGTTCATTGTTTTAAAAAATTCTCCATGCACGAAAATTTTTTAGCAACATTTAATACTGAATCTATTTTTTTGTTTGTTCTTAACTCAATCCTTCATGTAATGCACATTGTCATTCAAATCACAATTATTTATATTATGATACACTATCTTCAGTACGCAGTCATGCAATCATTTTCGTTTTTATTAAAATTTTAAAGTTTTTATGATAAATGTTAGTTTTTTAATATTCAAGTACGTTCGGCAAAACCTTACGCACCTGACATTTTTATAGGAAGTATCTCCCATCCCACACACACACCCAGATACAAATTCCATTACTCCAACGGCACATCTAAATTCTACAACATGGGGTTACCTTTTTCAAACCAGAAGTTTTCGGATTACCTTCTGACCCCCCTCCGGATCTCTCCCTCCCTCAGGTATGCAAGATAAAATAAAAAAACACTAAAGTTTAAACGCTTCTAAACAGCGTGTACGTTCTTTTATAACTTTATAATAAATGAATGTATTTTTATTATTTAATTGTTCCAAGAAATCCAAGCAAAAAATATTTTTTAGTCCTATGCTCATTTTAAAAATCCCCCACCAGTATTGTTAACATAATCAGTATCATTAATTCAGGCAATCGATGTTAAAGTTTAACTATATTTTCCTATAATGATGTCAAATGAGTGACCAAGTTGCAAACACGTGAGAAGTAACTGGTGGCAGATTAATTTCATTTGAATGGTCGAATGATCTTCTGATCCCTCTCCGGATCTCCCCCTCCCTCAGGTGTGTAGAATAAAGAAACATTAAAGTTTAAACGCTTCTAAACATCGTGTACGTTCTTTTATAACTTTATAATAAATGATTGTATTTTTATTATTTAATTGTTCCAAGTAACAAATATTTTTTTAGTCCTATGCTCATTTTAAAAATCACCCACCAGTCTTGTTAATATAATCAATATCATTAATTCAGGCAATCAATGTTAAAGTTTAACTATATTTTCCTATAATGATTTTCAAATGAGTGACCAAGTTGCAAACACATGATAAGCAACTGGTGGCAGATTAATTTCCTTTTGAGTGGTTGCATCGATAAATATCTTTAAGCGTGAAATTTACCCATAGGATCCTTTACGGATCAACGACGCATGTATGCTTTTTCACAAGGTGTGAACAATCCTTCTTTTAAGTACCATTATTTTGGTATAGAAATATTTTTCCTATTTAATTGTAGAATTTTTGGGATCAAGTAAGGCTAAATTAATTATATGGAAATAGCGGTATTCAGAAAATAAATTTGTGCGCGGGTCCCGAAGAATTACCTACGTTCAAATAATCATTTTCGCGTAATTTTCAAAATTTCTTTTATTCGTTCGTTTTATTCAGCTCACATTAGGGATTTCAAATCTCGTTTGTTCTCATCTATACACCTATTAGTTGAGAAGATAAAGTTTAATAAACGCGGACTGAACTCTTAATAACTAGAAGTTAAAAAAGTCAGAAAAATGTAACATTGCAGTTTTTTTTTTTTTTTCTTTTCCAATATTTTGTTATGTCTAAACAGAACTCAAAAAGGTGCGTTTTGTGAAAAACTTGCTTTGTTATAAGTTTACTGATAACTCAAAAAACTTTACAGATATTTTTATTATAATTTCCCACATACTCATTTATCTGTGCAATTTCTCATATACACGTTTCTCTGTGCAATAAACAAGAAATTAATCTGTGATCATTAGTTATTGCACTGAAAAACATCTGAATACTATTATGTTAAGAAGAAATCAAAGTATATTAAGTGGGATTCAATATATATGCTAGTGCAAGCATAACAAAATTGCTCAATTTTTGTTCAAAATTCATAATTTTTTAAAAGATTGTTTATAATATAACATTTTTTTTATAGTGATTACATAGAATTCAACAATAAATCTATTAATTTTGCCAATAACTATAAATAACTAATTCGCTAATTATAAATAACTAGCGCATTCGGGATCGAACGGTGCGGAATATGTCTATAGCAGCATTTTTCAAACGTATTTTCTCGTGGCCCAGTTCACTGTCATACTTGTCTTTGACGCCCACAATTATTTTACTCTTCCCCCATTTTTGATGACAATATCTTTAGATAAAATTCTATTTATTGCTAAAACAAAACAGATTTAAAAGGGCACATAATAGTTAACCCCTTCAGGGGCAAAGTACTCTTGGAGATAAAATATTGAAATGATTGATTGACACCAGGATTCACGAACGAATTTATTTTAAAATAAGTAAAAGATTTTCCTCATGTACCTTATAAATTCAAAATTTGATTATAAAATTCTGGTGTCATTGTGGCATTTTGGGATTAAAATTATGTGGTATACACAATATACCTGTGCCATTCAAGGGGTTAAAAAAATTTAATAAAAAATAGCATACACTTACAAAAATATAAAGAGTGATACAAATCAATTAGTATTACAAATACAATACAGTAGAATTAAAATTCTCTGTATAGAATTTGTCATTTCCGACTTTAACATGAAAGGAATTGTCTTATATATATGTGTATGTGTGTAATATATATATAACATTTGTGGTCATCAGTAACTTTCTGTTTGCACTTTATATGCCGCATCCATCCTACACTAAGCGCAATACCTTTTTCACTTTAAAACAAGAAAGTAAAACCTTGCGTCAAGCATACATTATGAAACATTTTCCAATACATTCAGAATACTGTAACAAGACTTCGCCGTTCAATAAGGTGAAATATGATGTCTAAATAAATAATTTCGAAAACAACATATCACATTTAAAAAAAGCATTTTCAGCAATTACCATCTATAGTCTGAAAAGTGTTTGAATTCTTTTGCGGAGCTCTGTATAGGATCTATAGATTTGTATTTATAGTACTACATAATATGCTAAAATTTTAGTTCGGTTAGGACACGCATATCACAGTTGAAACTCCTCCTTCAGCAGTTTTCGTCAATAAGCGCGGAAATGTACTCTAATTTTATTGTGCAGCATGATCTATAGAATTTATGCACACCAAGTAATATGAAAACTAGTCGGATGTGCCAATCCCAAAACTTTCTTCTAACTCACACAAGTTTTGCATACACTAAAAAGAAATCAGCACCAATTTATATCAAGGTCTAACTGAATCTAAAATTGTATTAAATTCCGTGTATTAGTTCTTGAGATACTATTGCTAAAATCGTGTAAATTCTGCAAAATACAGCATAGCAGCGCCACCTGTTGGGATATTTAGACCAAAACCTAATCAGTATCTATTTATGTCAAGGTCTAATTCAATCTGAAGTTTGATGAAAATAAGTGCATTAGTTCTTGAGATACAGCTTTTTCGGAAATCGGGAAAAATGCAGCATCGCAGCACCACCTGTTGGGCGTTTTTCACCAAAAAGTAATCAGCACCAATTTCTATTGGGGACTAACTGAATATAAAGTTTCATTAAATTTCGTGTGTTAGTTCTTCAGATAGAGCGCCCACAAATTTTTGTCTCATACAGACAGACAAAGTCACAGACATATATTTTCTAAAAACAGTCAAATCGTGTTCAGGACCTTCTAAAACGTATAAATCCGTCGAAAACCGGAAGTCGGAAATTTTTATGAATCCAATACTTTCTTCTTGTAAAGATAGAAGAAAGTAAAAACGTACTTCCAGCAATTATCGCTCCTAGAGAGTATTGTAACAGAGTTATTTTATGTGTCCCTGTAAATGAACGCTAAATGCTATGCGCACCATATTCTACAGTAAGAATCTTGTAGTGCACCTCAGTGATGTGCAAGTGAGCCATAATTAAATTGACTGTACTCAGCGTTTTCCGTAGCGTGAACTGATTCCGAGATTGGAGCCAAATTTTGAAGGGTGATTAAACAAGACTGGGACGAAAGGATTCAGCAAAAAATTAGTTCTAAAAGTCACCTCTAGGAGGATATGTTGCACTGTTTTTATTTTTCGAGAAATCCTTCGTCCGCCGTCTTGTTTAATCGTCCTACAAAATTTGGCTCTCGCGCTACAGAACACGCTGTACACTGTCAATTTTATTACGGCCACTTTGTACATCAATTTCAGTATGTTTGAAATAGTGTAACATCATTAAAATACATTGCATATGACTTTTCCTCACAGACCATATTGTAGCGGATTACTTTTTGAATGTCCCTGTAAACGAACTATAAATTCTACGCACTTTATTTTCAATACCGAACCATGCCGTAATAAATCTCAATAAAATAACATATAGCAATTACATGGAAATCTGAGTAAATTTATGCAAGTTAGAGAGCAGACAGACAAACCGAAGTCATAAACAATTTTCAGCTATTAGAAAATGTCTAAAAATTAATAACAATCTATATTATATAAGCGCATATCACGTGACACGGGGCTGACCGCTTTACATTTCAGTAGCCACTCGGCCCTTTTTTTCTCAATTATTTTTTGAAATAAAATTATTAAATAAATATATATTAACAATAATAAAATCTCAACGCTTGTTTCTCTGATCCCTTTTTGCAAATTATAAAATCAAACGTTACTTTGTTGAACTGACGACGCTGAGTAACCTACAACTTTTTTGTTTTTTTATCAGTCAATGTAATCAATCATTTACTTATGCATTTTCAAGATAATTTAAAATTTCATGTTAATCAGTTTAATACTCAGTTTCTCCTGCTTTTCATGCAATGAATTTTCCAAGTAATGCCAAAATTGAGTATTTTTGAAAAAATGAAAATGTGAGAAAAATTTTGATGTATAAAGCATTTTCTTTTTAATTTACTGACACTCTTAATCCATTGTGAATATCCATCCCCATAATGTCCTTAGCCTCTTTCTGCAATCTCAAAAGTAAATCTCATATCCCTGTATCAACAAAAGCTTTCGGAAATGCCTTAAACGCTCGGAATGTGACTTCTGTCGCTGTAAAAAAGAAGCTCTTTATTTGAGGTCATAGATTTCTTAACAGATCTAATATTCTTTCTGACATTGCTTATTTGAACAATTCCTTTAGGTGACGTTTGTTAGTAACGTCTGCAACAGCCTGCTTGTCGTTGAGCTCAGGAAATGTAGGGGGGATAGAAATAAAACAAATAAAAATGAAATGTTCTAAGGTCTCTCCCACCCTGAGGCAATAATAAAAGTAACAATAGTAGTTCTTGTTTTTGATCAGATTTATGACTTCTTACTTTCAACGATGCTCGTTCCAAGTGCTAATACCTCCCTTAACTTATTTATACGAATGCACAAATAATATTTTGTTTGATTCTTTTTACATCAAGCAATAAATAAATGAATTGTCACTTCCTTTTATTTCGGAATGTATAATGCTTAATAACGCAATTAGAACTTTACAAAAGCGGAGTCTAAACAAGTGTGGTATGGGCGGTAACCCGGTATCAGGCGCCAAGCTGAATAGGAGCTTTATCGGCGACTTTAATTAATCATCCTACGAGAACTAACTTGGCTGATGAGTAACGGATATTTAGATGAAGTTCATTAATCAAGGTGATAATCACTACAGACAACGGACAATCTAGTTTCTAATTAAATAATTAATTTCCTTCACCATTTATGTCTGTTAACAATTCCATTTTCCCGTCCGGCCAGGTTATCGCGAGAGGATTATACACTATATGGCCAAAAGTCACTGGACACTTTCAATTTTAGAAGTTTTGTCGAGTATCTATAGGGACTCTATATACTTGACAAATTTCTCTGAAACGTTAGAGATGTAAAGGAAAAAAACTCACCTCATATTTCTTCAGGGAAAGTTTAATCACGAAGATAATTAAAGAGCCAACAACAAACTGAATTAACGAATATTTGTGATCACCCTGTAAAATAAAATGCTCGAAATGATTGTAGCTGTGACTATGTGTATCTTGTACATTATATGTATTCTTTTCCGTTTGAGTAAGAATAGCACGTATATTCGTGGAGATATAAAAGTTTTCTTAAAAATTTCAAAACATTTCCGCATGTTTTTTTTCTTTTTCAACCAACTTAAACGTCACTTTCAGGAAAGTTGACAAAGTGCAGTAAAAACAATATACTGTAATATGAATATTTTAAATATTTGATGAAATATGAGCAATTGTATGAAACAATTTTTAACTATGCATTCGCGAAAGATATATATATATATATGTATATTCATTATTTAGTAACTTATGTAGGGCAACTCATATAGAAAGGCCAGTCGAATATGATGAAAATTCAGAGAGATATGGGCCATATAGTGAACTGAATAACAGTTCTCTTCTAAAAGTAGCTGGATGAAAAGGATTTTTCAGAAATTGTAATTTTTTTTTAATTGATGTTTTAATTCTCCTCCTAGAAAACACCAGAACAAGACCCCCTCCCCTCCTCAAAAAAAAAAAAAAAAATCAAAATCGACAATCCGTTCGATATTTACACGTGGATTACGTTGAATACATACACCTCGGAAGCCTTTTAATAAAAAGTGGCAATTTGTGGAAAATTCCTTATCCTGTTTCTTTTAGAAAGGAACTGGAATTCAGCCCGCTATATCGCCTATATTTTTCTGTATTTTCACTATATTCGTCTAGCTTTTTTATTAGTTGCCCTAAAAAGTTGTTTACTAAATCATGGGAAAACAATTACCGTTCGCGCATGCGCAGTTAAAAATATTTCATACAAATCCTCATATATTGTGCAACGTAAATACTGTATAGGACCCACATAGTCATCTGCTACAGCTACAGATCGCTCCAAGCATTTTATTTTACAGGGTGATCGCAAACAGATTGTTTATTAAATTTGTGTTTGGTTCCCTAATTGCCCTCGTGACTAAACCTTCGCTGAAAAATATGCGTCAAATATTTTCTTTACATTCCTGAAGTTCCGCAAGAATTCACCAAGTATTTCTTTAGATATTCGACAAAATGTCTAAAATCGGAAATGTTCGGTAACTTTTGGTCGTACATTGTATCGCAACTAATTTATCGACGATCGGTAGAAAAATATAGATTTTCGCACTAGGTGCTAGTTATTATTGCTGGGGTACTGCTTGAAACACAATATCACGGAAAGAAATTTCTTAAGTACACAATTTTTTTAGAAAAGTGCTGAGAGTTTCGAAAATATTGATCTCTCTTCTTCAGACGCTAACATGACAGACGTACTCCTACAAGGATAGCAGAAGTAGGACGCTCATCAAGCTTCAAGCAAGTCTGGCAACTTCTCTATTAGTGATACCGTGTTTTCGTGATCGAAGAAGAAAGGTTAATTTTCTGAAACGCTTTTCATTTTCTTATTCTTTTATGGTATATTTAAAAAGTTTTCATTGATAATACAGCTTTAGTTTTGAAACTATATTCACGGTATTTGATATTCAGCGTTACTCCATTATATGATTTACTTCTGGTATATTATGATTACTAAATTCACGGAAACGTTAATATTTCCCCGAAATTGAAACTAATAGGTATCTGCCTAATGAAATTTAATAATAATAATAAAACGTATATTTAAAACTCTTTTTTTTTTTCTATTTTAGAAGTGCCTTAAGCGCTGTATACATCTTTGCTGGATTTTGTTATCCTGTATTGTAAAAATAAACAGTGGTAATTTCTAACTGCAGAGAAGAAGGGTGGGGGGGAAGTTAAGCGTATGCGAATTTTAGTCGGACAGTTCTATTGCAAAGCATACAGTGACTGGAGGTTTGAATAGTTTAAAAAACAGTCTAACAAATCATAAGCCTATTGTGTTTTATAAAAAAAAAATTTCATCGAAAATCATGCCAAATCTTTTCTCTTTTCAATTTTATAAACCAAAGAGATCACAGCATGACTTGTAAAAATAATAACGCCAAAAGAACATTAAAAGAAAAGATTTGCTTCGACAGAATTTTCTTACACTCTTTTTCAGACGAATCTTACATTCTATCATCACAAAAATAAAAACAAAGTATATATTTTTTTCATCAGCACTCGTGGAGATCTTTGAAATCATTTTTTGAATATTTTTACCTCCAGTCCTTTTATTATCACAAACATCCAAATCCAATACATTCTAATTCTCTAAAATTCTATAAATATCGGTGTTAGATCATATCTTCAACATATTTCTTGGGAAAATGGAACGGGTGGTTAGAAGTACTTTTTAAACGGCTATTTTTAAATATTTCAGAAAATCTCCGATAATTCTGGGAACTTTTTGTTAACTACGGAATTTCTAATGTTTCTTTGCTCTACTAGATGGCAGCACTACTGAAAATCTAGTCGGCTCGAAACCATTTCCTGTATTTTGAATGGTATGCCTGCCGCCTTGAACTGTTATTTGAACGTAAATAATACTTCTAACCCTGAAATTGCACTGAAAATTCTTCTACTCAACCGCGTGTATGAAAAATAGATGCAATAACTTTTATTGTCAAAAAAGAAATTTCCATTCAATAAAAGTTGCCAGTTTTTAGTTTTGTCATTCCTGCATAAATGTATTAAAGAAATAAGTTGTTCGCGTAAACTTCTTTAAAATTGTAGTTTGTGATTTATTGCTATTCTATCGCGCAAATAATTTATGCTTCTTCAACATAATTTTCAAATTTAAATTGCTACTGCAGTTTTGATAATAATAATAATAATAATAATAAACAATTCTGGATGTTTCTCTTTTATATTTATATCACATCTTCCTTTAATTTTATATTTTGATAGAAGTATTTATACTTTAATCCCATAAATAAATGTGTATGGTTTTGAAAAAAAATTAACTAACAAACACACAGTTCTCAAATTTCTAATGAGGGATATACATACTAAATAGCAAATCTGGAAACCTGATTACCTTAAAGTGCAAGCCTAATACGTTTAATCAAAAGAATATGACTTTAGAGCACTCGTTCTCGAAATCGTAGCCACAAATTTTCTCTTTCAGCTGCGAGGAGAGGAGATTAGTAATTTAAAGTATTATATTCAAGAACTAATGCTGTTCTAAATCTTGTGCTATATACGATAACAGGGATGCCGAACCTATGGCACGCATGTCCGAAGTAGCACGTACAATTTCTTTGATAATCATTATATAGATAACACTAATTTTTTATTTTATTATAAATAAAATTTTGCACAGACTATTGCAAATAATGCAATTGTTGAAATTTCAGACCCATCATTTTAATTATTTTAATTTTAATTATCTTTTATATTTATTTAATACTAATTAAACATATACATTCATCATTCTATATCATTCAACAATATTAATTACTTACTTTCCCATAATAACTTTTGTTTTATTACCTTATTGTCCCTTTTTAATTTTCCTATTTTTTTTCTAATATATTTTCATTAATAACCCCTTTGAGTGAAATCTATGTAGCTTATTATAATTCCTCGTTTCAAATATAGATGGCAGCACAAACTTTTTATTCTTTCTCTAGCTTTGCTCAAATTTGCTATTTCTAGTCACATGGCCCTACCTTTTGGTACCTTGTAGCATCTATGTCAATTTAAATTCCTAGTGAGTTATTTTAGTTAGTTGTGTTACTTATTTTTATCTATTATAGTTGAATTTAAGTTAATTTATTCGATATCTTAATTTATTTTAATTATCCTGAGCTTTATCGATATGTTATAAGGAGCTTAATATTGTTATTTTTAGGCTTCATGACGACAATATTCGGCAAAATAACATATCTTTATTAAAAATTGTGCTTATGAAGCAACTCTGGAGAATCCATAACACATTAATAGTTTCTTATTTTTGAAATTTCACTCTCCTGTGTTTAATTTTTATGCATTTCCTTTTTCATTTATTTTTAAACGTGTGAGTTCATTTTAATTATATTCCAGCAATTTATTCCACTAGTTTAGAATTAACGGAAAACCCTCTATCTAATAATACGATTTCAAATTATACTCTTCAGCTTATTTAATCGTAGAATATGATTAAATAGGCAGTAGATTAATTTTAGAAAATAGTGCTACCGTGGGAACTCTTCTGAAAATAACATGCACTGCCCAAAACAGACAGTCGCTAACCGCCACCCTTTTTTAAATATCATTTAGCATAAATAAAAAAAAAATGATCTCGTATGCTACCGACACCGGTATTTTAGCATAAACGACTGCAATTTGAAAGCCGGAAAGATTGAAAAGAGCACTTTAAGCGAAGTTTGGAGTCCAAGTTAACCCCTACATACAATACCCAACTAATTTGAAATGGCTGTCAGAACTTCGGCAATGTTCTTTAGCACCTCGATGTGGGCGGTCTTTCTTCGTGGTGGTAATCATACAGAACGGAACGTCCTGAATTTTGCTTACTGGGATGGTTATTACGTTAAACACAATTCCTTGATGCCACGAACATGTCATATAAATTTGAAATAATTGCATTTAATACTAGCTTGAGAAAACCGAGTTTAATCTCGGTAGGTAGGTTTCGGCCACCCTGTAGCTTCCGAATGTCTAATAACTATTTCTCAGCCTATATAAAGCAATATTATAAGCTGTTTTGAACAGATAAAACGAGCACTTAAAAAATAAGCTGCCAAGTACATAACTTAAATCCGGTTCTCTCTCTCTTTTTTTTTTTTTTTAAGAAAAAGGCGAAAAACTCTCCTTTATATCATTTCTCGCGTTAGCACCTTGATCATACGCTGTTCCGACTCTACCGATCACCATTCTTCGTGGTTTATTGGAGTAACGTCAGACATACGTGATCTATCTGCCCACGCATAGTAAGTGTTTATTCAAAATCGTAATTTGTCTTTTGTAATATTTTCAGTGCGAGAGCAACTTATGCCAAATTATCTTTAAATTAATGAATAGTTTTCAAGGGATAGGAGTGAAATGTTATACATGCATGGGGCTTGAAGCTTCAAGTTATTTATCCCCAATGGGTAGATAGAAATAGTGGGAAATACGCTATTTTCCCAAAATTTTAAATTGTGTTAAATGTTTATATTTTCGTGTAAAAAAAGCTTAAGCCTGTATTTAAAAATTGATTCAATGTTTTGTGAATTAACTATAAACTACATAATTCCACCTCATTCTAGGCTATATTTGTACCCCCACTATATATATATATATACTATTACTTATTTAATGTTAATATAATATTTACATATGTTAATTTTTTTTCATTTTAATTATCTTTTATATTTATTTAATACTAATTTAACATATATATTCATCATTCTATATCATTCAACAATATTAATTACTTACTTTCTTATAATAACTTTTGTTATATTGCCTTATTATCCCTTTTTAATTTTCATATTCTTTTTCTACTATATTTTCCTAAAATATGCGTATTTTCATAAAAAGGCGAAAAACTCTCCTTTATATCATTTCTCGCGTTAACACCTTGATTATACGCTGTTCCGACTCTACCGATCACCATTCTTCGTGGTTTATTGGAGTAACGTCAGACATACGTGATCTGCCCACGCATAGTAAGTGTTTATTCAAAATCGTGATTTGTCTTTTGTAATATTTTCAGTGCGAGAGCAACTTATGCCAAATTATCTTTAAATTAATGAATAGCTTTCAATTTGAAATGCACCCAGAGCATGAAAACCTTTCATCATTTAAAAAATATATATATCACTTGCAGCTGCTTTTTCAAGGTCGCACATCAGAAATGGATTATTTTTGTCCACTCTAGTATTAGAGAATGCAGCATGTGACAGGGGCGTAGGAGAGGGAGGATCTCATGGGGCTCAAGTCCTCCTCATTCAAGTTAAAACAAATTGTTAAGTAGCATGAGATATTTCTAAGACTATTATTTTCTGTCTTCGATGTTTGATACTTCATCTCTGAAAAACAACTCTGTACATAAAGAAGCACAATAAATATTGATTGCAATTCTAACTAGTAAATCTGCAGATTAGGAGTCTGCATGTTTGCGCTGCAAGTAGCATTCTTATTTTGAACTCATTCTATTTAATATTTGAAACTCTCAACCCGCAGTTTCATTCCTTTCATAGTAATATTGCTTCAAGTAATGTTTCAGGAGATTTAATTCTAATGAATTGCAACGGAAAATACAATTACAGTTTTTCTATGCGAAGTCTTTTATTATATCACCTCTGAATGCCCTCTCGTTGTCTAATTTGAAAATCGTAGTTATCTAAAATTCAGTATTTTAAATCTTCTAAAATAATTAAAATATTATTTTCGTAATAAGGATATGAAAAATTATTTTGAACGACAATGTTCATAAATGTTTTATTAATAATTCATAATCCTAATTGTTCAATTTATTTTGAGATGACTACTTGAACCCCACTCCCTACGCCTTGCTACGCCACTGAACTGTGGCACTCGTAATCACTCTATATCGTAATCTCTCAGGCTCTCTGTAGAATTCAAAATGGTAATTTTCATATAAAGCAAAATAAATGCCTTCTTATGTAATATTTTTATAACTAAACTTGAATTTTGAGAAAATTTTGAAATCGTGTCACTCAAATAATAATGATGATAAAAAAATGTCATTTAGTGAAACTTTCTTTTAATATGCATGCATGTACATATAAAGTAGAATATGGTTTGGATTTTATTACTATTGAGCACGTAGTAGCTACATATAAAGCTGAATGGCTCAATTTTTTAAAGGCTCAATAGTTCCGGTATCATTTGAGCTTCATGAAGTGAAAAATGACTATCGCACCATCAAGCCAAAACATAATATTATCGTATCAAATTTCTATATTATATTATCAGAAAGTTCTATATTTTATTATTTTCATAAAGTTACATTTTATTATTCCATTTTCCTATATTCGGTTATTTATCGTATATAAGTGGGGAAAATAATTTTAAATTTCACGTTTCTTTGTTGCCTTACTTATTTTCTTTTCTCCTTCATAATAATTATTTTAGGGGGATGGGGGATATAAAATATGCAACGAACTATTTTTACTTATTTCAATTGTAAATGGAGAACAAAAGAGTTAATGAAAAGTTAAATTGTCTGTACTTTATTTATTTTTATCTGCTTAAGATGGCTGTTTCCATTGAAAATGCATTGAATTGATATTCAACTTTCACAATTGTTTTAAAATCGAGCCTTTTGTTTTCTTTATCCTTCAATATTTTTCTCTTCTCATAGATTATATAAGCTAGCGGATATAAATACTGTCAAAAGGGATTTTTTTTCCTTTTCCAGATAAAGGTTGGATACGGAAACTATTGATTTTAAAGTAATATTTATATAGTGTAAAAAATACTTATTTATACTTTTCTCAGAAATTTCCCTCTTCTTTTGTTAATTCTAATAATTTATTTTTCTGTGAGCTCTTCAAAAGAGTCACAGATATTATTTTCAGTCTGCCCCCTTTCTTCCATTTATAATGTTGAACGCTAAAATTTAAAATTAAACATGTTTAAAAGGAAAAATGAAGGGGAGGTGGGGCAAATAATTGCTTTTCTGTTAATCTAGTATTTTTTCCATTTTCTCAAAGTTTTCACAATTAATCTATAATTAATTTTAAATCACTGATAATTAACACATAAAATTCTTTTAATTCAGTTGGGAAGGAAAATTTCAAGTGTACTTGCCCATATATCTTATAAAGATCTTTAAGGTCTATTTGCTTCTGCTTGAATGGGTCGGTTGGATTAATAAATTATAAGTACAGTCGCGCTCGTTATTGTGACCTTCGGTTCTCAAGAAAAGTTTATTATAATAGGAGGTCGGTGTATTAGAAGTTTTTATAGAGATAATCATTTATATTCTTGCGAATGACCTAACATATTTCTGCATTGTACAATGAATAACGCTTTTGGAATTGGAACATGGTAAAGTATAATATCTATAACTCGTCTTAAATTGTATTACAGCCAATCCACGTGTTAAATGAATTTTATAACATGTTTTCTTTTATGGTACTTGAAAGCATCTTCAGGGCATAGAGAGTTAATAAGATCACGCTAAACAAATTATTCTTTTCTACACAATTTAGAATAGCATTAGTGTACCAATTCAGATTGTTTTTCCATTGTTCGTGAGCGAGGGGTTGACTCTTGAAAATTAAATGTTGGACATAGTTTTTGTTTTGATAATTTTTAACTGTTAAAGTGTATAACTTAAATATATTATTACGTAATATAAGATGTTTTGTTTGAATTAAAATTTAATAAAAACAAAAGATATGCAGTTTAACTTTAAGTTTTTTAAACATTAATTATAAAATACTTAATGAGTTTAATTAAAATTTAATTTGATACTTTTCTGAACCAGTAAATTGTTAGTAGAGTATTCGAATGGATATCAATAATACATTGCAGGACTCCCTTGTACAATCAAGAACAGAATGTAAAACGATTAGAATGAATACGAAATGTTTCAGAGTCCACGCTAGTAATTCTAAAACACTCACAAACTGTTGTTAAACAAATGGTAAGGTTCTTTTCAAATTTCTCTATTGCATTTCAATATTTTTAAATGACTTTTTTAATACGATATCTGAGGTCGATGCCTAACCGGGTATCTTCGCACTTTTTCGGTTGCAGTTTTTTGAGGACACTTTCAGCTTTGGAACCAGTGTCGAAGTTGAGAGCGTCCCCGGAAAAAAAAAAGGGAACCGAAATCGAACGTCTTCTCAATCGCTGATTGTTTTAAAAGGAAAATAATCACTTTCTGTTTCGGCACCGGTTTCGAAATTCAAAGTGTCTCCCGGAAAAAAATGCAAACAAAATTGGAAAAAGTGCGAAAATACCCAGTCAGACATCATCTCAAATATTCTATGCAAAAAAGGAAAATATATATATTGAAATGCAAGCAAGATATTTGAAAAAACACTGACATTGGTTTAACATTAGCTTGCGCGTGTATTCGTGTTACTAATGTTAAGCTCTTCTTTTGGGGGACGAGAGAAAGTTCAACAAAAATATGTATTTGCGAATTTCTAATATTTGATATATTCATTCAATCTATCTGTATAATGATATATTTTATATAAATGTATGCATAAAAGTGATTTGATGGTCTGCCTATGGGAAATGAACAAACTTTTTCGATTTATTTTCATCAGAAAAGGAGAAAATAGACAATTGTGGTTTACTCTTCTCCTTTGATTTTTTTTTTGGTTATGGTGTTCCGGGTAATTAACTAGAAATAGAAAAAGAGAAGAGTTTTGCGTGCTTAGCTCAGGATTTCTTTGTGAAACAGTCTACACTTGTCAATATTTTTTATTTCAACATATGGTATTCTATAATATTTTGAAGTCAACTTATCTTAAAATATGATTAATAATTTTTAAAAAAAAGCTAGAGAAAGTGACAGATTATCGTTATGCGTAAGAAAAACTTTAAAAATTTTATGCGACCACCCTGATCAGGCCGTGCCGAATCGAATCAGCAAGCTTCGGTTAAATTTTGCCCATGTTCGAGTTCCAAACCAATATTTTTTATAAGTATTCTTCACCGTCCTTTTCTAATATTAAATGGGGCGAAGAATACCCATTTTGTTGTTCATTAACGTTTGGGCTTATTACGTAAACCCTTGAAAATATTGTATAATTTTTATGTTTTGTCGATTATTACGCGTTTTTGTTACCACTATTTCCTTATAGTAATCTTATTCATTTTTGATCGCGGTATTTCGGTGTTATACGTAGACCGTTTTATAACTGATTTCTTTACTAAATTAATCTGATTATGATATTTTTTTGTCAACGGGCTGCTATTGTGCAGTACATTTTAAAAAATCTAACAATGACTATTATTATAGTTCTAGTTTACGAAAAAGTTCGAGAACGAAAAGAAAACTATCGTTTTAATTCTTATGAAGTTCTTTCATTATATCTCTGTATCTCTATTTTGTTATAAGGGATCATCCAAATATTAAAATTGAACCTAACTTTTAAAAGTTCGTAAGCAACACCTTAATTTTATTCCATATTTAACCATGACACACAATTTTGCATCAATTTTCAATGATAAGTTAGTGTAATTTAAATTATTGAAAATTGAACCAATCAATGTTAAAGATAAACGTACGTTTTCATGCATAACACGGACAATAATTTGTTTTTCATTACTTTGAGCTTTTACAAATCATCATACAAAACAAACATAAGGCGCGCATACACATTTTCTATAACTATGTTTCGCAATATTGATTATTATTTAATAATACGACTTTTAAAAGTTCATAAATAGAAACACATATATTTTCATATATAGCACCATTAGAATCCCCATTTCAAATACCCCATAATCGAAAACCTCCCCATATAATTTTACTTTACTTCTGACCATAATTTTTCAAGTTACCAGTAGATACGTGAAATCGGAAATTGTAAGGAGCCATACTTTAGATTAAAGCTAAAAATATCTTTTCTGCTGTTTCATGCATGCTAAATACAGCAAGTAAACCCTATATTTCCAGATTGGGTATTCCTATTCTCGTTTACAAATCATTGCTACATTATTAATTTAAAAAGTTTAGCCGCAGTATCACGCTATACGCATTCTCGCGGTTTCCGAATTCACTTTTAACTCGCATGTTTTTGAAGATAGATTGATGGGCACTATGGTCATCTTTTGCACACGAGTTTTTTTTTTAACATAGAGCAATGTGAATTTGTATTCGGGGGGTAAATGGGGCACGGTAAACCGGATAAAATTTAAAAAATACAGAATTTTGTATTGAGTTTCTCAAAGTTCATATAAAAATTAACATAAAAATAAAAAAAAATTACTCACAAGAAAATTGGACTACATCAGAATTTTAGAAAATCATAAACAAACGTTGGTGAAAACACCTTTATTTTGTGACTTAAAACTGAAGTAAAGACCATCGTTCGTTTTTGTATTTTATTTTATGTACTGAACAGTCCCCCCCCCCCCCCCCCCCACCACCAAAAAAAATAAAATAAAAATACCAAATTGTCACTGAAAAAAAAAATTGGAAATTGCCATTTGACTGGAAATCGTCTTTCATTTTATGTCTAAAATATAAGCTAAAAGGTCGTCTTCTTAATGAAATTGTATCAAACTCCGAAATTTTCGCTATGAACACCTTATTTTGATATCCTATTTTGATTTTTTGGGCTACACCATATAATTTTTTTCGAAAATTACTTTCGTAAATAATGTTTTTTAAAACTAATTTTCGTAAAAAAATATAGGCTGTAATCTATGAATTTATCAAAAGAAATTCATTTCTAGAAGCTTCAAATATTTTAATCCAAAGTTACCGCTCATTAGTCGAAGTAGTTTTTGAATTATGCTTAAAAAATTACCCGCAATGCAATCTGTTTTGCAAGTATTACAACATTAGAAGTTCCAAACTGTAGACCTTCATAATTCCTAAACTACTTGACTGAATGACTTCCTGTTTGATATCCTAAAGTAAAATGTACCGAAAGAGTGAAATATGATGTTAAAATTAGGTGTTTGTATTGAAAATTAGAGTATGGTACAATTTCAGTATTCAGTTTTCACTGTATTTCTGCAATATTGAAATTAACACTGGAAACATTTTTAATAAAATGACAATAATTACACAATATTAGAAAGGCATTAGAATTACATACCATGTTTAATCCCTGTAATTTCGGAATGTTGGTATTGCATTGGAAATACTTTTGATACAATGCCAACAATTATACCATATTGAAAGAACAACATCCGAAGTATATTCAAGGTAATCCCTGTATTTTAGAAATATTAGTGTAACAGAAAATATTACTGTATCAATTCTAATATTCTTGTAATATTGGAAAACTTTTAATAAAATACCCTGGATCCACAGTTATTACTATTTTATTGAAACTATTTTCAATAAAATTTCAATAAGTAGAAGACGACTTACGCAATATTTGGTCAAAATGGATTTGCTATTAAAACTTTAAATTATTAAGCTGCATAAACTATTTATATTGTGTTAACGTAGTATAAATAATTTGACTAACAAAATTTAATTTTTTTTTTAATGAAATTTCCATATATTTCATGTCGTTATTCAACATTGAAACTCTGAAATTGATACTTGAATAATGGGGTTACCCTATCAGGCATAATCAGTTATAAATTTAAACATAATACTTTGAAAATTATTCATAAACAAAGATGATGTTCTCCTCAAATGACAGATATTTGTATCCCGTACCGTTCCGATCCAATTATTAAATTCATAACTCATGTAGAAAATTTAATGATCCAAGTTTTCATATCTTATCGTTCATATTTAAATTCATCCCATCTCGCTGGGCAATCAGACTGAACGATCTGAAAGTTAAACATTTATTTGTCATTAAAATTTCGTTAAAGCTGAGTTAGGTGTCATTTCATCATTGCTCGGTTGTTTGCGACTATTGAATTATTTCCTTCTGTATCTCATCGATGTGTCGGCAGAAATTTAAACTTAATATTTATTATGGTAGAATAAGCGATCAATTAGGATAGAATTGTAATTTGTTTGGAGGTAGGTTTAGAAAAATTTTCCAAACCTAGGTGCCACTTTTTCCAGATCTGGTCGTTCTGTTACGTCAGAAGAAAATCATCTAAAACCTCCAAATTATTATTTTATCTATATATATATATTTTTTTTTCCGTGAAAATAAATTTTAAAACAAAAAATATTTAACTAATCTTATAAATCCACTAGTTTTGATGTTTAAAACTTGTTAGATTACTCAAAAAAAGAGATAAATAGGTAAATCCCCGAATCTTGAATATTAGGACCACAGACCTAAATAGTTAGAAATTCAGTAAAGCATTTTTAAAACTCCAGAAAATTGGAGCAATCAGAGTATTGTTTCAAGTTAATTAATTTTTAACTCTTCATCAGGTGGAGCAGATCGAGAATACAACGTTTTAGGTACAAGCATGTATGTGGCAGAATTCTTTCTACCTCTAAGGAGTACCCATGTCCAATATCTAACAGAGGGAGTGGTAAATTACTTTCTCTTGAAGCCATAATGGTTGTTTGTTTTTTAATAATGGATTTTCAAAAAGTTGTCTGCATCGCATAGAAAGATAAATTGCTAAAACATGTATATAGCTATTAAAACAGTAGAACGTTGAAAACGTGAAAGGAAATTATTCGAGAAGTGATTACGTTTTAATGTTTAAAGTGCACTAATAGTTTATGCTTCGATATCATAAACTAACTAAATACCATGTTTTTTTTTATTCTAATACTATTGCGTATTTTAATATTTTATATAAACGATAATCATCAGTGCAAATTGTTTTCTTTCTTATCGACTTTATCCAATAGAAAATAATTTAAATTATTCTCAATTTCCACATGACGGAGTAAAAAATAAAATAAAAAAGAACTCCGGAAACATTAAAAAACAATAGCTATAATTTTGAGAGCTATTAATTATATACAGCCCCCTACATCAATCATCAGTTAGAGCAGAATATGCATGCATACTTTTGAGGCATAAAAAAAAAAACCTGCCTGGAGTTCAAATCGGAATTATTTCAAAGGAATCCAGACTGGCTTGTGCCTCAAACGGTTCCAGCTGGCGAAGGAACTTGTACAGTCGTGAAGAAAAAAAAAAACCTGCTTATTAAGTTTACCGGGCAAAACCATCGCATAAAATTTATTTTCATACCAACCGATTGACAATAATGTCTGATATTACATGATAGGGAAGGATTAAGATTGGAGAGCAGTCTACGTATTAAAAAATGTACCAAATTTCTTTTTTTCTAATGGTAACCAAACCACCCACTTTTGACACTCTGAGTTCTTTGGATGAAATCAGACCTCCACCCCACCTCATGATATATTTAATAGGAGACGTTATTATCAATCGTTTGGTACGTATATCAAAATCAGTTTGCATTATGACAAATAAACTTTAATATGCTCAGAAGTGAAGAAAGTCGTTTAAGTTTGTTTTTAAATTTATCGACATATGTTTCAATATTGCCTGGCATAAATTTCAAGATATAAAAGGGGGTCAGTTAGAGCCATATTTAATGTAACCTCGGCAAACAAAGTATTGCAGACCTGCCAAGTCTCCGGCTTTTTGGTCACCAGTAATTTAGTACAGAAAATGTTGTTTTATTTAATCGGAGCATTTTGCGATTTGAAAGAACAACATTTTTTCTAAAAAATTACTGGTGTGCAAAAAGCCGGAGACTTGGCAACTCTGGTATTGAATAGATTTAGTTCCCAAGGGGATATTCGCCTCACCAGCGGAGCATCGAATCCGCCTCGGAAGATATGAGATTTTATGCTTTTTAATGATCTGAAAGTGCAATTACCCGCCCCCCTCCCTCCCCGGAACTTCACAGTGTCTCCCTTACCGGAGCTATAGTGCCTAGAAGTTACTTCTAGGCACTGTACCGGAGCTGCAGAAATCCCTCACAGAGAAATTCATCAGAATTCAACACTGTATACAATGATTATTTCAGAATTTGTTGGAAAGTACATCATCCCCTCACCCCTAGGACCAGGGGTCGGAAAAACTACTTTTTTATTGTAGCGAAGTACAACTACAACTACTTTGTCGAAAATGTAGTTAACTATAACTATACCACTACTTGTTTTAAAAAGTAGCGACTACAAACTACTTTTCAAAAGTAGTCACTACTTCGCTACTTTCAAATTTTGTCAAAGTGTTCAATTTACACAAGCAATTGAAGACATGGATTAAATAATAAAGTGACACCTCGTTATATCGCGTCTGCCAAGATACAATTAAATAAATGCGACTTAACCGAGGGCATTAAAAAATTAATAAAGATAACATATAAGAAAATGTTTTGTGTTTCTCTCCAAAACGTTAGTTTATATACACTTAACAAATTTCGTAGCAAAATTAAGAAAGATATTATAATTTTGAAAATTGCAGAAAAACAACCCTAAATGCAAACAATAAATAAATCTGTAAATAGAACAATTCCGAATAATAAGAAGCCCGGCGTTAAAACATGAAGGCTTAATAACGAATAAATAGACAAGTGTTGCCAACAAGAAAATTAATTATTTTGTTGGGTTAATTGGGGATTTCAGCAGCAAGTGTCAATAGAAAAAATCTATTACTTCATGTGATGTGTTTCTATACACTGTAGCTGATTTTTTCCACTGCGATTCGGAAATTGTTGAGCAGAACAAATTCTGCACAATACAAGCAATTTTGACCACGTGATTTGCAGAATGGCACTTTCTGTAGCGTGGGTTATCGCTACAAACTACTGTTTTTTTGTATCGCGCTACTAGCTACACTACATTGTTCAAGATGTGGCACACTACACTACAAACTACTGTAAAAAGTAGCGATTACAGTAGTTTCGCTACTAGTAGCGCGTTCCTTCCGACCCCTGCCCAGGACCATACGCAAATTACTTTCGACATTATATTATTTTTTCTTCCGTGGTTGCTAAAAATTTAATAACTTTAAAATTTAATCCTTCTTTCTTTAGGTATTATCCCAGCCTTTCTTTTCCGGGGAGAGGGAGACTAAAAAAATTCTTTACTGTTTTGTCCCACCTTTTTGTAAAGGATGCTTGTGTAAATAAAAATTATAATACAATTATGTATCTTTTACAGTCATTATTTAACTTTTTAAAGCCTAGTAGTCGTTTAATGAAAGCCAGGAGGTTTTCAAAGCTTCAGAAATTTTCTCCGGTTAAAACCGATGATCTTTCTGGCCTTCATGTTATACTGGGGCTGGTTTGATATTGCACTGTCGACTTGCATCAAAAGCATCTTTTATATTTTAGAACTGTGACTGAGGCTATTTTTTTTCTTCCATTTTATTAATTTTTGCAGTAGTTCAGAAGTTTGCAGTTCGAAAAGCAATTTCTTGGAAAAAGTAAATTCCATTGCAATTTTTTTCTTTTTTTAAAGTGTATAATTCGGAACAAATATTTGCTTTTTTTTTTTTTTTTTAATTGTGCAAAGCCCACTTCTTTCGAAGTTTACAAAGCAAACTGAAAAACAGATGCGAAGAATTTAATATCGATGATTATCGGACCTTTATCAACTAATATAAAATCTCCGGTATTAAACTGAAATTGACTAGATTCCAAACTTACTTTCTCTTCGCTCTTCGGGCATTTACAATTGCCCTCCCTCCTAATGAGATAAAAGAAAAAAAAAATCAAATTATCATGTACTATGTATAATGCTCTGTTGACATAAGAATGACATTCGCAAAATTCTATAATTGGCTCAGAAATTAATATTTACTTCCAGTCTGTAATGCAACCGGAAAAGAAAATCGATGGCTTCTGGTTCCGATTAGGAGTAACCTGTGGCGCCATCTAGAGAAAAGCTCTGTAAAGTGTCATTAAATAATTCGAGTGATAGGATAGTAAATATTTAACTCATTTTTTTAATATGAATGATTTGCAACAATTTGTCATTCATTGGCAGAAGAGACATGTGGGAATGAAACTGTTCTTATAAAATAAAGGGACCAGTCGTTTTGTTAATATCGTTAAGATTTTTTTTTTAGACACGAAGCGAGTCATCAATCAGCGTATTTCCTGATCTTTTTTTTTCTTTCTCTTCTTTTGGGATATTTTCTTTTCCGAACGTTTATTTCTTATTTGCCTCCTCCTGGGGCTGTCAGCGAAATTCTATTTATTAATTGGTCTTTTAGGTACAGGAAGCAAATGCATTTCTCCATTAAGTTGCCTGGGGTATTAGTAGTTTCACTGCAACAACTAAGAATTGTTATGTGTTATAAACATGCCAGAAATCTAATCCTACAACATTTATTGAGAACTTTCCTTTTCAGCAAGAATTACTTTTGAATATTTGAATTCAATGCAAAATTATAAAATAAAAAATCTAAAAAAATTATGTTTGAAAGCGTGGGTATTATTTCAGAAGGATTCTTTTGAGCTTGGTTTAAATACGAGATGTGTATTGCCTCAAGTAGATGTCTTTTTAAGGGAAAAAAAATAGGCTTGTAACTATTTAAGTTTAACACATTTTTCTCTTAAATCAATGTATTTTATAATTATTTTTTTTTTGTTTAAATAATGTTTAAAGTCCTTTTGAGAGAAAATATGTTTGGTATTTCTTAAGTGAAGCATATTTATTTTTCATTATATTAATTTACTTTACAGATGCATGCGTATATATGTATTTCTTAAACAGTGTTGGAAAGTTATCTAATGTTTAAAATACAGGACATACATAAACAATTCCTTTTTCATTGATTATTTTTTTTTATAAAAAACATTATAGAGTGTATATTATTATTATTATAGTATGGTAATGTTTAATGGTAATTATGATAATGGTTGATAATGTAACGGTATAATAAAATTATCTGTTGAAACAATATATTTATAAAAAATCGTATATGTAAATACAAATAAATGTTATATGCTATGTAAATACCTTTATTACGTGTATTTAGATAATGATGCATATTTTATGTATAAACATAGAAATTCTTTTCAATACATTTATCCCTGACTTTGGGGATCGCCCGCCCATAAAACCGATTTGGGCACTTTTTCTGTATCAAGATTTACAAATAGTATTTAATTTGTTGTAGAGTGTTTTTAAAAAATATATTTTCAATAATATTCCAAAAAACTTTAATTTATACATTTTATATTTAAATGTAAAGAATAAGATATCGAAATTTTTCGATTAGATTTGCTTGGGAAAATGCTGATTGAGAAGATATATAAGAAATTGATACAGATCAACGATATCTGACTTTCTAGATAAGATATCTAGTCAAAAATATCTTTGGAATGTCTTTACCTTTTGTAAGAAATTTTTACTCGATACGTTTCTTAATAATTTGTGTGATTTCTTTTGAAAACTGAACCTTTTTGGGTTATTTAATCAATTTTAAAATTGGGACCGGTACTTTTTGTAACTTAATACAAAGAAAAAAAAATCGAATCAATATATACGAGTTTATTTATTTATTTATTTTATTTTATTTTTCTTGCGGAATAGCTTAAAAAATAACAAAATGTGAAGAACAGCAATTTATCACCAGCTTTCAAAATCATCGAAAATAACAAGATATTTCCTTTTCCTTAATTTACTTGAGCTTACATATATTTATATTTTATTATGTATGACTAGTTTTTCCTGTTTCAAATGTTTATTTAACGACCTGGAGAAAGAATAATTCCGTCTTTAGAAATGTTTGATATTTTTCCAATATTTTACTTTCAGTGTTGTTATTTCTTGTTTGCATAAGTGGCACTGTCAACTGTTTATTAACAGATTGCTTTTTTTTAAGGGGGGGGGGGGGGGGGTTTACTGACACTTTTCCGTCAATGCTTCAGGCTCTTGAAGATTTTGCTCCGTTAAAAAAAGTATTTCAAATACTGGAAATATTTTTTTCTTTTTCAGTCGCAAACAGTTCTTTGCGTTTAAAATTTTTGAAATTATTTTGAAATATTGTTCGGCTTCACTGCGCATTATTTTTTGAAATTGTTGATTTGATGGAAATATCTGATTATATAAATTATTCGGACGTAATTGTATGCGTGTGTGTGTGTGTGTGTTTCTATCTATACTTATTTTATTTGGGGATCAACCATTAATTGCGTTAAGCATATTTCCTGGTTTTACGACCCCTTTCTTACCCTAAGTCAGTTTTTCACACTGAGATTGATACCCTTTCTCCTGTATAGTGGCTTGACACCTTTGAGAACTATTAATTTAAAGCTAATTTGAAAAAAAAAAAAGATCATACGATCTATACGTACTGATATACTGGTTTTGATATATATATATACTATAAAACCGTTAATATTAACCGCACTTTACTTCAAGTTGTTGACATTTAAAAAAAAGGGGGGAATATAGAACTAATGCTACCTGAATAAAAATGCATAGATTTTATGAAGTGTATCATGCTTGTAAATAATGCCTACCTAATTTTTTTTTTATATTTTTGATGTGACGCCACAACGTGTTAACCCCACCACCTTTCCCCTGAAACACTGTGTCATATGTTGTAGACCCTCCTCCTCTTTAATTATGACGTAAATAATTGATGACCCCATGCAGTAAAATCTACTAAATGCGGAATCTCAAGAATCTGGGCCAGCTGCAGTCGGCCAAAGAAAAGAAGGAAAAAAACACCCCATATATTTTAATCTGCGAATTGCCTTATAAAAAAAAAAAAAAAAAAAAAAAAATGGCCATTAGTCTGAAAATTGTATTCTTTCAATTTATGTTAAAAAATAAATTTAGGGGGTCGTCTTCATTAATAAATTGTACCAGACACTGAAATTTTAAATACGAACCCCAAATTTTGACTTCATATTTGGCTTTTTCGGTAAATTTTACGTTGGGATACCAAATAGAAAGTCTTTCTGTCAAGTAGTTTGGGAATTATGAAGGTTTAAAATTTTGAATTCCTAATGTTAAATTCATTATTAACCGTTGCAAAACAGATTGCAGTGCTTGTAGTTTCTTAAGCATAACTAAAAAAACCACTTACCGGAATGAGCTGAGATTTTGAATTCTCAGCTTCTAGAAATTGATTTCTGCTAGAAAAAAAATTATAGGTTACAATTCCTATTTTTCCTTTAATTTATTTCGAAACCAAACACGAAATTGGTTTCGAAATAAATTCGGTTCTAAGTATTTTTTAAATTAATTTTCGAAAAAAAATATGTAGCCTATAAATTCTTTAATAGAAATAGATTTTTAAAAGCTTCCCAAATTACAGCTCGTTCA
The DNA here is from genome assembly GCA_963931845.1 of Maratus michaelseni. Taxonomy (NCBI): domain Eukaryota; kingdom Metazoa; phylum Arthropoda; class Arachnida; order Araneae; family Salticidae; genus Maratus; species Maratus michaelseni. The sequence goes on from OZ007586.1 coordinate 180,486,917, forward strand.
TCTTAGTAGTTTTTGAGTTATGCTTAACACATTAACGGACAGTAGAAACAAGTGAAGTTCAAAAATTGACACTGGGCTTGTACACACTTGTACGCCGGTAAATGCACATTTGTGCTGCTATAGCCGTCATGTCACATAGTGAACTTCGCTTTGACGGCTATAGCCGCAAGTGTCCGTCAACGTGTTAAAAAGAACTACTCGCAATGCAATCTGTTTTACAATGACCACAAATGAATTTAACATTAGGAGTTTTAAATTTTAAACTTTCATAATTCCTAAATTACTGGACCGAATGACTTCCCATTTGGTATCCTAAGATAAAATTTAACAAAAAAGCCATATATGAAGTCAAAATTAGGTGTCCTTATTAAAATTTTCAGATTTTGGTACAATTTCACTATGCAGACGATCGCCTAAGCTTATTTTATTAACATTAATTTAAAGAAGACATTTAAATTTCCAGTCGAATGGCTGTTGCCATTTTTTTTCTGTTGCAATTTTGTGTTTAAAATGTATGGGATTCTGTTTTGCCGACTGTACATTGTCTATTTGTAATTGTATTATGTTTTTTCGTCGGGACCGTAAAATATCCCCTTGTAAGGCAGGAATCCGCTATTGACAGGTTTTATGGTTATCATTTATTGAATCATTAAATTCATGCGTGAATTTGGTCATTTATAAATTTTGAATGATAAAATATTCAAGATTCAAGTATATATATTTTGAACATATTAAATGATATCTTATGTTTTATATTAGAAATAAATGAAAGGAGAAATATATTAGTACGACCGCTCTTGCTTTTTATAGAAAGATCGTTGCCAAAAGACGTGTACGTAAACCGTAAATAATAAAAAAAATTTACTGGTATCATTAAATTAGTTAGGACAATTGTTAAGAGCATAGGCGTCAACCTCTCATTTATATTCCGTAATATGCGAGTTAATTTGACCCAGTTTAACAAAGCTTCAAACCAGAAAAATTATTGGATGAATCTTTATTTATTCAATTTCAGTCTTCCACATGGAATTTATTTAATTTCATTTCTTAAAAAAAAATTCTGGTGCGAAACGTGTTAAACCTGGGTCAAATTAACCCGCATATTACGGAATATTAATGAGAGGTTGGCACCTATGGTTAAGAGGAATAAAATGTAGAATAAAACAACGATGGTCGTGCAACCTGACAGAACATGTTTTATTTTTTTCCCCCTATAATTTGATGAAAAAACTGGCTTAACCCTTTCCGGCACAGACAAATTCTGTTCGTAAAATGAGAAATTAGTGACTGACATCGGAATTTACTAACGACTTTTTTAGAAAATAAGAACTCCTAACTTTAAGCTTTCATTGTAGAAAAAAAAATTTATTAAAATATTCTTGGTGCAGTATGCAAGTTTGGAATTAAAAATTGGTGTGCCCAGAGTGGGACCACTGTGCTGGAAAGGGTTAAAATTCATAAAAACTACGGCAGATGTTTTAAAATGATCTATTATAGTATTTTGCTGAGTTTGAGAAAGTGTCATTAAGATACAGTTTAAATAATGATAATCCTAGATGTAAACTACGTTAATTTTTTTCCGAGTTCCCAGACAGACTATTACGTTTTCTGTAATGTAAGAATTTCCATTAAGAAAAAGGCTAAAGTAATCTTTACTTGGATATCAAATTTGTCACATGTTTTTTTTTTCTTTCTCTCCAGTAGTTAGGTGAAAAATATACTGAAATCATAAGCACATCATCAACTATGTTAGAAAATAAAAAATGGAGATTAATTTACCAGAATCTCTGCACATACCTTTTTTATCAGTACTTTAAGCTCTGTTATTTTTAGGTAGATTTCGTAACAAATACTACCTATTACATTCTCCCCTAAGTTGGAATTTTTGCAGATCTACGCAGATTATGACTCCCAGAACCCAAAACCATCCCCTAGTTCAAAACTTTATATATCTATCTATTTATCTATCTATTTCACTTTTTTTATGGACACGATAACGTCAATAATTCTGCACAAATCTGTTCCAAACTGATACATACAATCAAGGGGCATAAAATCTCGGTCAAGTTCGTTAATGGGCAAAATCGAACCAAGGGAAGGGGGAAATGGGGGTGGGCTTTTTGTGAAAACAGAAAAAACACCATAATTTCTTAATTATGATACGTATCAAATCCGTTTAAAGTTATTATTACTTTTAGGATAAGGGCTGAAATTTTATGCATGACATATTTTTGATTTTATTAAAAATGGTCCCAAGGGGGGGGGGGGGCGTTTTAGAAGAAAAAAAATCATAACTTCGTCAATTCACAAGATATCAAATCCGCTTAAATTTATTATAAATCCTCTTAATATTATCTAAAACTTTTATATTGACAAGTTTTTTTTATAGGACCAACGCTTATAGCCAAAAAAAAAATCCCTGCCGGCTTCGCCTGCAAACAAGTTAGGTTTCGAAGTGGGCCTATCATGGCAAAAAGGTCATTTCTTCCGCAATTCCCAACGAACAGGCACCTCACGGTTTGCGTCTTCGAAATCTACCTGTGCCTGTAGGCCGAGTCGTCAGGGATTTTTTTTTTTCATGTGATTGCAGATTTCCTTTTTACATCTGTTATTTTATTTTTATCATTAGTCGTATTAAAATGTTAATTCTTGTAGAATTTTCGTATTTCATTATACAGTTTTTTTTTCATTCACTAAGCACCTTTCCTTACTTATACATATTAACATTTTTTGTGGATTAAAGGGTTAGTGAAATGAGGAAAAAGTGACAAAAATATGAATTTTTTATTTTGTGCTATTAACTTATTCAAAATTAAAAAAAGAAATATATTTCCAAGTACTTGGCGCAAAGTATGTTTTTATACTACTTCATAGCTGCCAACCTTCCGGGATTTTTTATTTTCAAATCAAACAAACCAGAAATTTTAATGAATAATAGAATCTAATTAAGAACCACATGGAGAAGCAGGGAACATTTCGCTGAATATTTTTTCTAATTCAAATTATATTTGACTTAAAAAAAAGTAACGAAAATAACACCATAACAATGTACTTGAAATGCATCCCCCCCCCCCCCGGAAAAAAACTGCATTCTGTACAACTTTAAAATGCGCTTCATGCGTTTAAATTTTTGTTAGTTTCTTATACAAATTGAGAATTTATCTTGATACATACTACAAGAAATTTGTGCATCTGTTTTTAGAATGTTGGTTAATTAAGGTCCTGAAATTAGTGATAAAATATATTAACTTGTGAAATTTTTAATAAATTCATTTTTATGCTCATTTTTTTTTCTATCGGATTTAAAATTAGATACGAAAATAAAGACCTTTTCTTATGTAATAAAATCGAAAGAAAATATCTTGAAAAATGGAACGCATAAATTTTAAAAAAGAAAAATTAAAAACTATTTTTTTTTTTTTAACTTTTCAGTAAATTGAAATACTTTTGAAATATTTAATTCATGGCACAAAATGTTTCTTTGGAGAATTTCTTGTTGGAAAAACAGTAATATTATTATATAAATTGTTCTCTTAAATTCCCGATTTCACACCCTTCTATTGGAGGTACATTGGAATATATATAAATTTGTATTTAAGAGAAAATAATCATACATCTGACGCATTTCATGTGATGTTTTTCTGCTCCTTCCATTTATTTCTTGTCTATTGCTGAACTTGTCAACTATTTATTAATATGCCTCTTTACCTACAGCAAATAAATTTCTCTACATTTCTCCAGGCATATGCTCCCCCCCCCCCTCTTCTTAGAATTGAGAGATGTCACTGAAGTTCCAGAAATCGATTTCGAAGAAATTTTTCATATTTATTTGAAAAGTTTGAAACAAATATGTATATAGATGTATTTTATTTTCTTAAAAAGTTATCATCTGCCCTATTTATAAATATTCGGCTCTCCTGAATGGTTGAAGTTTCAGAAGTATCTTAACTCGATAAATAACGAAGCGATGAACCATGAATGTTTGCTGGAGGCTTTGTGTACACACACCACAAATAACTGTTGTTGATTATTTATCTTGGGAATTTCTTTGTTCTCTTGATTTATGACTTTTCTGCTACAATTTTGAATGCAACCGAAATTCTTTTGGGTACGATAATATATGAAATCATAAAAGAAGTGCAAATATTTCATATTAAATATAATTTTAGGAAGAAGATTAATAAATGGATTTTATTATTATGATACTTTGCTATCTCTGCAGGGGAAAAATGTGTTTAAATTTATCGCTGGTGCATATTGGAAAAAAAATGCTCAAAGTAAAAGTTCCGGGATATTCAAGCTTTTAACACTTTAATATTACAAGGTTTGCCTATCTGCAACATACATTATGGCAAAAGTCACCGGACACTTTTGATTTTAGACGTTTAGTCATTATCTTGGGAAATACTTGAAGAATTTTTCTGTAACTTCAGGAATGTAAAGAACATAGCGAAGTTTTAATCATTTGGGTAGTTAGGGGACCTACAATAAATTAAAAAAAAAAAAAAATTTGCAATCGACCTGTAAAATGAAATCATCTGTAACAGTAGCACATGCCTACGTGGATCTTGTGTTCATTTATGTAAGCATAGCACGTTAATTCGTAGATATTTAAAGGTTTCTTTTAAAAATTACAAATTTTTTTCGCATTTACAAAATTTTCTTTCGTTTTTTTATTATAACATGTATGGTTTTCAACCAAAGTTAACGCCACTTTCAGGAAAATTCACAATGTAGTAGAAATATTATACTGCATTGAAAATATAAATATATTAAATATTTGATGAAATATGAGCATTTATATGATTTTTTTAACTGCGCTTGCACAAACGATGACAGCTTTTTTTTTTCTACATAATTTAGTAGTAAAATACATATAGGATAGGGCAACTCATATAAAAAGGACAGTCTAATATCGTGAAAATTTAGAAATATATCTGCAATATAGTGAGCTGATTTTCAGTTACTTTCTAAAAGTAATTGGATGATAAAGGGTTTTCAGCAAATTGTCATTTTTTGTTAACCGACTACCTACAAAAGAATTTTTATTGCCCTTTGTCAAATTTTCTAAACGTGGCCTTAAATTTGGTTGAAAACCCTGCATTTCATAAGCAAAAACATGCGGATTTTTTTTTTAATTTTCATATTTTCAAGATAATAAATTCTTACTACTCTTGCATAAATGAACACGAATGTTGGGCTGGGCCCATCTAGTCATCTGCCACAGCTACAGATCATTTCGAAAATTTATTTTACAGGTTGATCTTAAATGTTATTTTTCCTATTCAATTTGTTGATTACCTAATTGCGCTCGTGACTAAATTTTCACTGAAAAATATGAGGTCAAACGTGTTCTTTAATGAAATTCCAGAACTATATGTAAATTATTTTTGTAGCTATTCAAAAAAAAACGTCCAAAATCGAAAGTCTCCGGTGACTTTGGGTCATGTGTACCAATAAATGCTATATACAGAGTGTTTCATAAAGCACTCCCTAACTTTAAAGTTCAATCATTTGTTAACTATGTTAAATATGACATAAGTGACATATAGCCAGGGGTCGGAAAAATTACTTTTTTCTTGTAGCGAACTACAACTACTTTATTTAAAATGTAGTTAACTGTAACTACAATTACTTGTTTTAAAAAGTAGCGACTACAGACTACTTTTCAAAAGTAGTCACTACTTCGCTACTTTCGGATTTTGCCAGTGGTTTCAATTTACATTTGAAACTGAAGACACAGATTAATTAATAAAGCGACCTTTCGTTATATCGCATCTGCAGGGATACAATTAAATAAATGCGACATGACCGATAACATTAAAAAAATTAAATGAGCTAACATAGAAGAAAATGTTTTTTGTTTGTCTCCTAAATGTTAGTTTATACACATATTACAGATTTCATCGCAAAATTAACAGATATTATAATCTAGAAAATTACAGAAAAAAAAAACTCTAAATGCAAAACAATAAATAAATCTGTAAATAAAGCAATTCCAAATAATAAGAAACACGGTGTTAAAACATGAAGACCTAATAACGAGTAAATAGACAGGTGTTGAAAGTCACAATTCTTTTTGTGGGTTATTACTTGATTTTAGCAGCAAGGGTCAATGAGAAAAATCTAAGATTTCATGGGATGTTATACACTGCAGGTGAGATTTGCCGCTGAGATTCGCAAATTGTTGAGCGGGACAAATTTTGCCCAATGAAGCAAGTTTTGACCACTTGATTTGCAAGATGGCACCCCCCTCCCCGCCACACACACCTGAAGTAGCGTTAAAAGTAGCGTCAGTTTTCGCTACAAACTACTGATTTTTTGTATCGCGCTGCTCACTAAACTACATTGTTCAAAATGTAGCGCGCTACACTACAAACTACTTTAAAAAGTAGCGACTACTGTAGTTTCGCTACTTCCGACCCCTGCATATATCTGACATTGGCTTATCAGTTAGCTCAAATTTTGTATAAAGTAGAAAAATTTTGTTAATTGATAGCACTGCACTGTCTCAAACTATACAAGTACTCAAACTAATTCAAAATACTATGATTTTTTTTTTTTTTTTTTTTTTAAGTTTCAACAGTTAATTAGAATACGAAGTAAACAATGATATATTTGATGCAGGTTTACACATTGATTTAAGCATTCTTACACTTTGAAACATCGCAGCACTTGTTGGGGGAAAAAAAAAACTATTGACGCAACTATTCTCGGATCTATTGACAAAAATTTGAACTAATTTTTAAATTTACTGTATATAAAACTTGTGATAAACATGCTACTTATTTCATCTTCATATCTATTATGGTTAAGTATTGACTTTTAAAGTTAGGGAGCCCACTATGGATCACCCTGTATTCACCCATGTGCCACAGACTTACATAAAATGAGCCTTGTTCCACGTCTGGAGTAATTAGACATGTATAATGGCATCAATTATATCTACATGACGGCACTGCTTTGGTTATCATTGGATTTTGTTTCACAATATCATAATTAGTGGAAATCAAGATTTAGAGGCATGATTTCTTTATTAGGCTTATTTATAACTATTCAAAAGTATAAACTTAAAAAAATAAATCTGGTTGATATAGATCCGTATTAATCTGAGTAGGTTTTGTGCTATATATAACTGTCCCACTGCTTTGAATAGATAAATTGTATTTTGTTACTTATCCCGTGAACGATATATATATTTTTAAAATGACTTAAATTTGAAGTAGCATTTTATTTAATTTCAATAAGGATACAGACCCTTAAAGCTCATTTATATAGATTTAAGAATGATATAATTAAAGGTCAAATGGCAATTTTTGGTTTTCTTTTTAGTAATTTGATGATGTCAAAAGCATGGTGTTTTTTCTTTTATTATTTAAGTGCACAATGCCGTGTAACAAAGCATATCTTACAAAATAGATATGTGCATATTTTTTATGTAGTTCTATTGTGTCTTATTTTAAGCGGTGCACTTTTCAAGATAATGGAAATCGGAAGCCAATCTCTGTTTTTTCCTGCACCTCTATTCATATTCTTTGAAAGTAGACGATATGACAGAAAAGATTATCATTTTGCTCCTTTCAATTCTAAAGCGAAATGACTTTTTATATAATTTACGAAACACTTATTTTTATTTATTTATTAATTTATTTTTTTGATTTGGTAACGAAAAAAGCATATTTTTTACTATCATACTCTAAATTCTTTCTTATTCAAAACAGAGAGCAATCTTTATCTCTGAATGACAAGTTAGGAAGCTCAACGTTCCCCTTTTTTCACTCCGTACTCCTATCTTCCTTAATTAAGATACTAAGATAAGTTATAAATCACTTAATCATATCGCAGATTATGGAGATTTAATTGTATTTATTTTTTTATATTTACCATATATAATAGAACGTTTCCTTATCTTCCTTCATGAGTGCTCTTTTCTTCCCGTTAGCTTTCGTGCAGAATCTCTTCTAAATGACATAAGCTTTAGAAATGCAGTTAATCAGAACTGGACAGTTTTGGAATACAGCATTTAAATTAAATTTCTAGAATTAGTTTTAGCCTTTTATTAATATAGTTTTTGGTGTGAACATTTTCAAGGAAAACTCTTTAAATATGAAGATGCCCCAAAAAAAAAAAAAAAAGGCATCGAATGGTCTAAATCGTATTCCGAGTTGATTGTTACAGCAGTATAATTCCAGTTTACAATAATTTATGAATTAATTGGTAGTTCCTTTCTTTAAAAAAAAAACTTGATAATCCTGCATTTTCTTCCAAAATGAATTATTTTCCCCTTAGCTTTCAGTTTTCTCTTTTACTCATAATTCTGTATCCTTTTCAAAATAAAATAATGAGCTGAAAACTATAATTGATAAATAAAAGGACATCTTTGTAACAATACCTTAAAATATTAATGAAGTACCTGGAAATATTATGGTAGTTATACCATTAAATAGTTTAAAAAAATTTCTCTAATGACACTAAGAATATTACAGACGAACCCCGCTATAATGAACCCGGGATATAGTGAACACTCGGATATAGTGAACTTTTTTGCTGGTCCCGTCCGAAATCCCATTTAACCAATGTTATTTTATACGCTTATAGTGGACAGCTGAGATTTTGGTAGTTCGTTTGTAGTGGACTCAAATTTTATTTCCCCAGATTTCTTTTTTCAGTTCTCCAACTTTTTTCTCCAACTGCCCGTCAATTACAAAGCTAATCAAAAATCGTGGATGACTTCCAGTTTTTTTGAAGAAGAGCTTCGACAATGGGACAATGATTTGTTGAGGCAAAAACGTAAAATTGTTCTCTTTGTCGACAATTGCGCAGCTCATCCTCACTTAGAAAATCTGAAATGCATTAAGCTCGTTTTTTTGCCTCCAAACACGACTTCTGTGCTACAGCACATGGACCAGGGCGTTATTCGCAGCCTGATGTCCCACTATAGGAAACAGCTAGTGATGCGTACTTTGGAAAACTATGAAAAGAACAATACGGAATACAACATCTCACATTTGGAAGCAGTCGTTTTGTTGGAAAAGTCATGGAGACAAGTGACATCAGCAACAATCCGCAACTGTTTCCTACGCGCAGGTCTTTCGAAAGATGTGTTGTGGGAAGGAAGAGATGCCAACGTGGAGGACGAAGATGATGAACAAACCTTACCAATTTCTCTGTGGCTGGAAAAGCATAATGTGAACATTTTTCCAATGGACGTTACTGCGCATTTCGAATCTTGCGATAATGAAGTGTATACTTCTGGTACTCCTACAGAAGATGACATTGTATCTGAAGTTAAACAAAAGAACGATGTTGAAGAAGACTTAGAAGATGATATTGAAGAAGGATTTGAAATTTCGGCACCTTCTATCTCGGAAGTGAAATCGACAGCGAATATCTTGAACACTTTTTTTTTTCTTTTACAGAAAATATGGACCAAAAAATATTAGATTCTTTATTAATTGTTGATAAGAAAATTGATGAACTCTACTTAAAATCGAACTGCATTCAATCAAAAATCACAAATTTCTTCCATAGAATGTAAAAATAAAATCAAGTTTTAGTAAGTAACTTTTTTCTTTTTATTATTTGATTTATTGTCAATTTAATTAGTTAATAATTTGTAAGTAAATAACGTATTATAGTAATCATTATTTTTAACAATACATCATATACTAAAAAATCAATAATAACAATCGTATGCAAAAAAATATTTTCTTTTTAAAGAATTTGGATATAGTGAACCATCGGTTATAGTGGACATATTTCTGGGTCCGTAGACGGTTCACTATAGCGGGGTTCGACTGTATATACACACTGTGCGTTTCGAACCAAAAATTGTCTTTTCATCAGCTGCAAACAATGAGCTGATGAAGGCATGCGTTGATGATTTGTTTTCTATCTCATACGTGAATTGTGAATTATCCTATATTTATGAAGTTATTCCAAAGTTTTCACGTTTATGCAGTGTATTGTTTTACATATATGTATTATAAATTAACTATACCATGTAGCATTAATTTGAGTGGAAAATCATCTGCATTTAAAGCAAGTCATATGACAATTTATGATAGGATTTTTTAATTAATGCAATTTTAAACAAATATTTTTCTTCCATTCATAAAACTGCTGGACAAATTATCTTTAAATATATATTCAAAGTAACTTATCTCGTGCTAATCTATGTTTCGAAACACTATTTTGTTAAATTGATTCAGTTTTCTTTTAAAATTTTACGAAAAAAATGCAAAATGATTTCGTAACTGATACAGCCTTAGACTAGTTGCTTTGTGTCTTTTAAAGATGTATTCTTGATTTAAAATATCATTAAGTAAAAAAAATGACATCTTGATTTATCTGCAAAAATACTAGCATATTTCATGAAGAACTAATATGTTGGAAAGATCTAAAAATAAATACAAAGTGTATATATATATTTTTTCAATACTCTCCACGAAAGAATAAAAATGTAAGCTTAGAGTAGCGTAAGGATTTAACGAATTTCAGATGTCTTTTAAAAGTATAATTGGGATGAAAATATAAGAAAACATGCAAATTTTCGCCCCGCTGCTTCCCTTAAGGCTATTTCTACTTTTCTATCAAAAATCATTTGTATCCTAGACAGCTCTTTTAAAAATATCTATCGACTGCGATTTAATGCAGCCATTACCCGGGTCCTTCAGGCTCTTGTTTTAGATTATAATCGAACTGCAGCAGCAACTTAAATGATTGTCTTTAAAAATTTAATAAATACTGACGATAACGGGGTCAGTACGGTGCTTCAAAATTGCAAACCCTCTTAATAAGCGCACATTGCTTTTTAAAGATAATTATTATAAGACTTATGATAAGACTTATGATCTTACTTTTATTTTGAAATTTTTGATACCCTTGTGATGCCTCGTGTAACGTTGCTAAGTAATTTATATTATTGCTTTAACATTAGAAGGATTATTAGGGCCTTCGTTTCTTAAAATAAAAATGATAGAATTTTATATTCATTATTTATTTTGAGTTATAAGCAGATCTTAATTTTCTATATAATTAAAAGAAACGCAAATGAAATTTTTGTTTTGTTCATATTATACAATATTCTAACAATCTTTGCTTATATATATATATATATATATATATATATATATATATATATATATATATATATATATATCGCAATTCTTTCTTTTTTGCAGCTATAAACTATACTTTATAGATTTTTATTTATTATTGTATATGTGAATATGGCAAAGAAAGAGAGAGAGAGACGGAAATTCTCTTACTGTCAAGCAAACAATCTAGCACATAGCATGCATTTTATGATCATTAAAATTGCTTATTATTTCACGTACTCTTGGTAAACTAATATTTTGGGGGGGGGGGTTTTGTATTTTGTCAATGATAGTGTAGTCAAATATTTAGCTTTTACAAATCTGTATCTTTATGCTTAATTTTATTGCAAATAACTCCATATTTCTCTTACGTTCGGGTATACTTTTCTTTTTCGAAAAAGTACAATTTTCGCAATAGATTCTTGGTCATAATAAACATTAAAGAATAAAAGAAGCAAGAGGCTTGTCCATAAGTTAAAGTGTTTCAAAAGTATAATTAGGCTGCGAAGATATGAAGTTTTCAGTAATGTTTCCTTTTTTGTTCTTGAGATATTTACAAAAAAAAAAAAAAAAAAAAAAAAAAAATCTGCTAAGCCTGAAGCGACGGATTTAACTTTTTCGAATACTTTAATATTTTTCTTTGATGTATTATAGTTATATTGTAAAATTTGGAGCTATTATAAGAATGTTTGTCGATTTCCGCTACGTTATTAGATTCACTTTTTTTCTTAAAAAAAAATATTTTACTGAAATTTTCCGAATTAGAAAACAAATTTAAGAATAACTAAAAATCTCTTTCCCGAGAAAAAAATCTGCTGCAGAGTATTTGTGCAAAAATTCGGCTTCAAATATAATTTATCAATAAGTCTGAAAAATAAATATTAATTAATTTCATGTCTATCATTGTCTTCTCTTTAAAAGATATCATAAATCTAACAACGTGAAAAAATATTTTGATGATTATTCAGTAATAATGAAGAATTTGAAAAATACATACAAATAAATGTACGAGAGTATACCTAATAGAGAATGTACCGTTTCATTTATATTATTTTTAATTTTTTAATGGGAAAAAATTTTAAACAAATATTGTAAGATGAATTGATTTTCTTTAAAAGTTCATTTTTTTTTAAACCTTAAGTTTTATTATACTAATTATTGGCAGTTTTATTGCGACTATAATCCACTTATAGCCCACAGAATGTTTCAAGTTCACTGTAAGAATTTATTTAAATGTTTTATATTAAAAATGTCTTTAAATATTAATTTTTTTACAGCAGTATTTTTCACATTTTAGCAAAAAATTGTAACACTGTAAGCTATATTTATTGCAAAAATATTAGTTTTAATCAAAAATGCGGTTTTGTCGACAGTTTGACGATACTCCCGTTTTTTGGGATGATATTACCTATTTAAATTATTTTCATTTGGGATATATATATATAATAAATATACTGCGCACTTAAAAAAGCATAAGATATATTTATAATTCAATTTATTGTTAAGTTAGCTAGATTTCGCCAACAATCAATATCAAATTCATTTAATTTCCCCTATTATTTTCGCCCTTAATTAGAAAATACGGAAAAATACAAAAATAAATACTTTCAAAGCCGCTTTAAGTTCCAGTTCGAAGTACATATTTACCTCATACTCATCTGTTTTATATTAAAAAAAAAAGCATTTCTGCCCAATTTAAAAAAGTATAAGAGTATTTAGAATTACAATGTAAGATTAAATTAACTGCAATTCGTCTAATTAATTTTATAACATTTATTTGAATTGATAAAGTATAAATGGATTTTTTTTTCTCAGAACTTCCCCCCCCCCAAAAAAAAAATATATATATATAATATATATATATATTTCATTTAAAACAATTTTGTAACCGCACGTTTGTGTAATCTGCATCTAAAAGGCTTAAAAGTCAAATACTCACTATTGACTGAGTGACTGTTGAATCTCGCCGATTGGAACATATTGGAAAAAAGAAAAGTTATATAATGTATGCTACAAGATGAACCAATATGCTGTTCTTCAACATAATAAGAAAAACATGGGGGGGGGGGGGAGGAATGTCAGGCTAGATGTCGTGGTGGTCATTAAAGTTTCTTTTATGTTTTCTCTTTATCCTTTGAGAGTTTTGAGTATGGTAGATTTTCTTTAAAAACGTCCTTGCATTTTAAAAACTTTATCGGATGTCATAAAGCAAGAAGTGGTGCAGAAGTTGTTTTAATAAAAATTAAGATAAGGTTTTGAGCTGAGCATGTTCATTTTTTTCCTCCTCTTTGGAGTTGAAGAGGATATGCCTTTGAATAGTTTCTTAGAATATCTCCGGCCTATTGATCAAGAGTGTTGATTAAAATTTGTGTAATGTGGAAATCTGAAACTAATTGAATTAAATAGAAAATTTGCAGCAAAAATTTCATCTCTGTTTTGTTATTCTCTGAGGCTAGTATGGTTATATAATTACACTATCTACAACTATTTTGCTAGCATGCAACGATTAACAATTAATTACTTTAATGTAAATATTTTTTTTTTCGTTTATTTTTATTAGCACTTTCCAACCTAGTTGAAAAGTGCTTATGACTTCGGTTTGTCTGGCCGTCTGGCCGTATGGCCGTCTGTCCGTGCTCTAACTCCCGTAAATATGCTCGGATTGCTCTGCAATTTTTATATGTTATTGTCGTTATCTATGGCACGTTCCCTATTTCAACTGAAGTGTGTAGCACTTATAGTTTTCTTACAGGGACACTCAAAAGAATTCCGTTACATTGCGGTCTATGGGGAAAAATCATTTGCGGTTTATTTTAAAAATGTTTCACTATTGTAAACGCATTGAAATTTATATAGATCACTAAGATGCATTAGAAGAAGCTTAATATGGAATAGTAGGTGTATAGCACTTAGAGTTACTTTACAGGGACAGTCAAAATAATTCCGTTACATTACGTCTATGGAGAAAAATCGTCTGCGGCTTATTTAAATAATGTTCCACTATTTTAAACGCATTGAAGTTTATATATATTACTAAGGTGCATTACAAGAGGCTTACTACAGAATAGTGTGTGTATAGCAGTCATCGTTCATTTACAGGGACACACAAAAGAATTCTCTACTGTCTGTTAACAATAATTCCTGGAAGTGCGTTTTAAGTTACTAAACGCGATTTTAATCTTAACTAGCTTTTTGTCTATTACGTGGTGTGTATAAATTCTGTAGATCCTATACAGGGCAGCACAAAAGTTCGCGAACACATTTCCGTTTATTGACAGAAACTCCAGAAGGAGAATTTAAACGGTGCTACGCGTTTCCTAACTGAACTAAAATTTAGCATGCTATGTATATATACAAATCTATAGATCATATACAGGGCTACATAAAAGTATTCGGATATTTTTCCGAATATTGTATGTATTGAAAATTCCTGAAATTACGTTTTTAAATATGTTATGCGTTTTCCAAATTGTTTACTTAGATGTCATCTTTCAGCTTATTAAACGGTAATGATTTGTAAAATTATTTTAGAAGTGTTGGAAAGTGCTACATAATCTATGCTTGACGCATGATTTTTCGTTCTTGTTATATATGATTTCACTCCCATGTTTATGAATTTTGATGCCAAAAGAGTTTTAAATACTTTTATACAATATCGTAACAATGAATATTTACAGAAAAGAATCAATCTTGTGTTGCATTACTTAATATTTAACACCTGAATTGATGACATAAAATTTAAGTTTTATGTGTTGGATTTTTGTGTTGTTAGACTAGCAAAACATTAAGATATAGTTTTTGGAATTCAATTAGGAATTAAATAACGTTATATTTCTTAATTTTTAATTAAGTAAAAGTTCACATGCCATTTGTGAAGTTTTTATCTGATATTTAATGGTATCTGGTATTAAAAATATTTTTCTCCACACTGTAAAAAATGACGAATGTTTCTGAATATACGAAAATATAATATAATGACGAATAAATTTATAATATAAACTCATCCTTGTCAACCCTGATTCTGAACAGTGTTTCCTTATCTTTAGAAACCTCAGACATCAATGGCATTTCGAGATTTAAAGAATGATTTAGAAAAACAAAATTTTTCTAGCTGCCCGTAATTTTCCGAAAAGTTTACGAGTAGCTTTTAAAGTGTATTAATCAGTTTTCTAAGCCCGGAATATAGTTTTTTTCCGATGCTATGCATTCTCAAGTAAACTTTTGCATGTTCAACAAATATGTTTAACAGACAAACATGCAAAATTAACAGCGTTAACATTAACATTAAAATTAAGATTATTTCTTTACTCTTTCATGTATAAATTAACTTATGCAGCTGAAAACGTTTACTTGAGAATAGATGACATTCGATAGATATGTATTCCAGGCTGAGGAAACTGTTTAATACACTATACAAACTATTCGGAAACGTTTCTGAAAAATACGGGCAGCTAGAGAAATTTTGTTTTTATAAATAATTCTTTAAATTTTGGAAATGTATTACTTTCTGGGGATTCAAACGACAATGGAACACGCTTTTCGGAATTTCGGATAACTCAGAAGATTATATTTTTATTTCGTTCGTGGTTATAGTATATTTTCATAAAACAAGAAACATTGATCATTTTTTACAGTGCACGAAACATTGACCCATTTATGGATTCTTTTTTAAACGTAAAAACATGGTACTTTACAGACATGGCTGTTGAAGTGATTTTGGAATAGAATGAGTTTTTTTTCTTTTTTTTTTTATAAATGAAATACATTTTAAGTTATAAGGGATTGTGGTGTCATGACGACCTTTATCAGGCCATCGCGTCCGAAAATTTATTTAAAAACTCCAAATTTGACAGCGTTTTCAGAAAGATCATCTGCCTTTATCAAAAATGAAATAAACTATTTGATTTGAAAGTTTCTGAATAAGAGCTTGTGCCAATATCTTGCTTTTACGAACAAAAATGAATTGTGGAATATGACAGAAAGTTGCCAGTTTGAATTTGAACAGTTTTAAATAAATTGTATTCGTTGTACATGAAAAACCAATTCACATGGTATTTATAGCAGCACAATTCGAATTATTTAGTTGGTAGTTTCACTGACAAATTCAAGGTGTTTTTGTTGCAGACTGACGATTTTTTTTTCTTTCCGTTGGATAGCTGAGATCGATCTGTACAATTCCGTGTTTTACTTTTTCGATTTTGTTTACAGGTTTATTTCATGAGGATACTTCCACTATCGAAACCGGTTAAGTGAAAGTATCCTCATAAAATAAAGTTGCAAACAAATTCGAAAAAGTGCAAAACGGCGATTGTAGAAATCGATCTCAGCTATGCGCCCAAAAAAAGAAAAAAAAAATTGTTTAAAAATATTGAAATGCAAACCCAATATTATAAAATAATTGCCTTATAGGATTAATATTAGCGAGCGGATATTTCCGCGTGAGTAACCGGAACCTTAAATTGGTAGTGACAAAATACCCTTTCCTGTGAAATTGATAAAATTACAAATATGCCGTTTTACGGGTGGAAAATACCTGTACGGTTGTGTTGTTTTCTGCAACAAAATCATGAAATTTTTTTTATTTGTATAGTTTTCGTTCCTTAGCATTAATAGCGACACAGCTATTACATGCCCTCTGGTGCAAAAGTGGTAAAATTATAAATATGGCGTTTTACAAGATTAAAATAACACATGATTGCAGTTTGATGCAACAAAATAAAATCTGTAATATTTGAAGTTATGCTTATGTCGCTGCCAAGCAGCAAATTATTAATTAGAATTTGGGAATTCTCAATAAAAAATTCGTTACTCCCAATGTATTAATTTGTTGACTGATTTGTTCACTGACTTATTTATTCATTATTAAGGAATTTCATGAATTTATGCAAGAATTAAACAAATAACTTCATTAGGCATTTGTAGTTAAATATCATTTTTCTGTTAATAAAAATAACAATGCATTAATGGTTAAACATTTATTAACGAATTTGTTAAAATTTTTTACCATCTCGTAACTTGTGATGCATCTCTAATTAAAGACGTTTGTCCTAACAGTTGCACATCTTTAAGTATTACTACCTGGCATATCTGTTTTGATTTCGCTCTTCAGTCAGATCTATCTAAAACTAGATATTGCTCCAGTTTCATTGTTTTCTTCACAGTTAAGATAAATGCGATCCAGCGTCTTCAGAAAATATTTCCATGAAAGCCTATTTTCAGAATCCTATGAATTGGCGTGACAAATTAATCCAAATAGCTTTAGGAATTTTAAGCTTATCCAAATATAGATTTTTTCTGTTTCTTGTTGAGAAAGAAGAAAATAAATTAAAACTCTTAGCAAATGTTCTTAAACTATAGTTTTTTTCTGAAATACACTTCGCATTTGTAATGACACTTCGCAAATGTTGTTTCTATGTATACAGTTTCATTAAAGACAGTTTAACATACAACGGGCAGTCAAAAAGATCACGGACTTTCGTTGCAACTCTTTGACACCACGTATAATTAATTTATTTGTTTACAAACAACGTCTTCTCCTCAACCAAAGAAATCTCGTCATGTCAAATTCAAAACAAAAGTTATGCTCATTGCGTTTTTCGACAACGAAGGTGTGGGGCACTATGAATTTGTACCAGCTGTACAAACTGTTAACAGCCTTTTGTACGTGTAAGTTTTGAAAAAACTGAGGGAGGCAGTTCTAAGAAAACGTCCCGCCAAATGGCAAGGAGGATGGTCATAGCAACACGACAATGCTCCCTCCCACACATTGATTGTTGTGAAGACATGTCTTGCAGAAAAAAAACATTCCACTCCTTTACCAGCCTCCCTACACACCGGATTTAATACAATCTGATTTCTGGCTCTTCCCCAAGATCAAAATGATCCTCAAAGAAAGCCGTTTTGACAAAACCAACGCTACGGCCGAACTTGGGAAGATACAAAAATAGGACTTTCATCGTTGTCTCCAGCAATGGCAGGAGCGGTGGAGCATGTGTGTGTGTTCTGAGGGAGCCTACGTTGAAGCCGATTAAGTAAATGTGTGCCTATATTGATGTAATAAAGAGTTACAACGAAATTCCGAGAACTTTTTGATTGCCCCTCGTAAGTAACAATTAGTATTATGTTGTTGTTAGACTTTTTTTTTTAATAAAATTTATTTAAAATTTTGGTTTTGTGAATAGATAGACAACGTTCTTGGTTTAAAGCAAAAAAAAAAAAAAGTGCCATTTTTTCTAAAATCGAAATTAGACTCAATTTAAGCGACGATTTTATAGAGGAATGGCTGTTGATTCTTAATGAAACATTGTAGCAACGGGTTTCTAAAATTCAACAATTATAAATTAGACTCGGAACTATTAACCCGACAAGAGAACTTAATGAAAATAAATTCCACGAGGGATACGAAATCAACTACAGTTCCAGTGAGAAAGCGACAGAATTTTTCATTACTCGTGTTATTCTAATTCTTTCCAAAAAATATTTTGAATGTTAAAATTCTAGCAACGAATACGTATTTGACAGGTGATTTTGCTTCTAAGGTAGAAATTACAGTCCGAAAGAGGCGAATATATTTTTTTTGACAATATATCAAATATATCTGAGCAACTCTATATTTAAAAAAAAATAATAATAAAAAAAAAAAAAAAAAAATTTTGACATTTTCAATATTAATTACTTTAACGAAAGAGACTTTTGAATATTTCAGCAATTTTTATGATTATTTTATGTCTTTTGTACAATATTCTAAAAATTGATGACAAAGAACTAAAAAAATATTTAAATTAATAGAAAAACATTGAAGAAAGTGGTAAATAAAAATTTCGAAGCGAATGAGTTTTAAGTAAAATGAAAATTGATGTATCAAAAAACTCAAATGCAATCTCTTGAATGGATTAAAAATTACAAATTCAATGGTGTTTTCAGAAATACTATGTTAGCATTGAAAAGTCGTCTTACTTCATTAGTTTTATTTACTAAAGATGAAAAATACTTTACAAAATTAAAAGTAATTAAAAGTTATACATAATAAATAATTAATCAAGAAATATTTAATGGTTTATCTATTAATTCAATTAAAAATTATTCTTCATTTAAGTAAAGTTGACAAATTATGAGAATAAACCGCGAAAATTCGCTTACAGAGTCTTTTTCACAAAAGATAATTTTTTTAAGACTTTCTATTACCTGAATTATAATTTTTTTAATGACTGATTATTTAAAAAATTTTATATAAAGTCTGAAAAGAAAACTCAATTCCGCTTTTCATTAAATGATCAAATTGTTCAGTTTTTTTAATTCCTATTGAAAAATATTTTCAATACTTAAATATTTCTTTTATGTATTGCTCAGATAAACCATAACTCAATAAAAGCGTTTCTGTAAAAATACTTTATCTTCTTGATTGGAATTAAATAATTAAAACCTTATTATCTAAGGATGATTATAATTTGATTTCCCTATTTATGCTTTAAAATATCCTTTTAATATTTTAAATGGTTATAATTTTACAATATTTTAAGATTGACCCTAGAAATCCCTCTCTAAAAATGATTTTTGAAAGAATTGCATCTGTTGCTTCTGATTAGACTAAAAATTGAAGTAATGAAAAAAAAAAGTTAATTATTCTTTTTTACAAATCAAAATTGGTCTATTTAATCAACTCAGGAAAACTCCCTTAAGCTGGACAATGTTTTGAGAAAACATTGAATATATGAAATTTATTATAAATCATGAGCAATGACTTCTGTAACAAAATTTTCATGATGTGAATATGCGACAATTTTGATGCATTGTTGATAAATTAAAAATTAACAGAGTGGGGCTGAAATTCAATAAAATAATACACGCACATAAAATTCGGAAGTGTTCCATAATTAAAGCGTTACATGAGAACTTTTTTTTAATATATATAATATTTCATTTATTAAGACTACATATTTTATTTTGTAATTTGACACTGCTATATGGTATAGTGATTTCATTGTGTTTGGTCAGTTTCTTTTTGTTTCAATGGTTAAATTTTACTATAAGTTTATATATATATATATATATATATATATATATATATATATATATATATATATATATAGATAGATAGATAGATAGATAGATAGATAGATAGATATAAATCGTCATGTAAATAGTACGGGGAACATCTTCTGATATATGTAAAAGTTGTATTTACAAATATTTTCTTTTAATATTTGGATGTGATATGAAATTTTATGTACCTTAATCTTATTTATTCAAAATTTCACATGCTCATTCCTGAATTCCAGCAGAATATTCTTCACTGGGGTAAGATTTGAAATTTTGTATCTTAATCTTATTTATTCGATACTTTTCGTGCTCACTCCTAAAATCCAACAAAATATTATTTGAGGAATAAAATTATGCTAATTTGAAAGATTTATCTTACTTTGAAGCGTATTTACTTGGGCTTTCAAAATTCTGATATTTTATAAATGCTCAATAAATGTTTCTATTTAATAAACATTCTTAAAATAAAATGTCGTTAGTGCTTTCAATTTTTTCTCTTTCCAAATGTTCTCTCTCTTTTATTTCTGTTAATCAAATTTTATCCAGATACCACAAATATTTTCAACGATAAATCAAGATTTTAACATGATTAAAGTTTATTCAAAGTCAAGTGATTTAACTACTTTCGTCTGGGAAAATTACTTTAAACGGTAAAGTCTGTGTGCGAAACTGTCTTTAAAACTGTTAAAAACGCGATTTGCTGCTAATTAATAAAATGCCTTTTTGTGAACTGGAATTATACTTTAATAGTTTTAAAGCTTTATTATTCACTTTAAATCTACTGAAATAATTTGGGTAAAAGGTTACGGATTTTGAAGGATGTTGTCGGGATTTATTAATCCCTTCGGGCCTGATTATGTTTTAAATTTTGGGGAAGAATTACTTTTTCAATAAAAGAATTAATAGATCAAGAAATAGCTATCCAAATATCATAAATTACATTTTATTGAAATCTAACGAATTCGTCTGTAATTATATTGTGTACTGTTAAGGCTCCTGTTGACTTATGCGCCGACCTGCTAATGTTAATCCTATGGGGCAGTTATTTTATCTCTCGTTTGCATTTCAATATTTTATTTATGTATTTATTATTATTATTATTTTTTTTTGCATTGAATAATTGTTTATATTGCTAAATTCTTACACGTTCTTCAGAGTCAAAACGGAACCCGTTTGTGACAAAATCCTACTTTAAACGGACAAATTCATGATGCCAGTTCCCCCTTCCAAAAAGAAAAGTAAATGGTTAACCTGCTAAGAAAGAAACCTGTACAAAACACAATTTTTCTCCTGTACCTTACGATTTCCTCTTACCAATAAAAACGTCTGATTTTGAATTGAAAGTATTTATTAAATATATAATTTCATAAAATATTTTTCTCTCTATAAATAATTTTTTTTCATGTATAAATTATAGTACATACCAAAATAAAAATAAAGTCTGGTTTTGAATGAACATTTTTTATCCATTTATTATGTAGTTTCCTAAAGAAAGCATCCTGTTTATAAAAATCTGCTTCAGGAGTCGCCTGCTCTTTTAATCGGCGATGGGAAGGAAAATGATATTTTAATAAATGATTTTCCTTTTCCGTTAGTGAAAACTGAAAATGAATGTTTAATGAACGATAGGGGGAAAAAAGGGGCTTTATTTTAATTTCTTCGTACAATGGGAGGGGGGAAAAAAGTTCTGTTTCATTATATTCGTCTGCAGTCATTAGGAGTACAATTTTACGACTTAGTAACATTTGGCTTGCGGCTCATTTAATAAACAGTGGCATTTGCAATTACACGGAAATTCGTTATTTTAAGGTTGAAATAAATGTTTCGAACGTAAAGTATGCATCAAAATCAAATTACTTTTCACTTAAAAGACCTTTGATAGATTTTAGGCGCTCGTCTGCACAGACTTTCCGACAGTGCGCATTGATTAAATGCATTAAATCAATGTTATTACGCTGAGTGGATTGCGTGAGATACTTGTGGCCAGCTTATACAATTTCTCACTCTGAATCGCGCTGTTCTGCATTTTCTCTTTATCGTCCCGTAGCATGTTTTCTCTTCTTATATTAAAGGCGAAGTCATTAGCCTTAGAAAGAGTTACTGTATTTGAGTTTGCCAGTGAATGGAAAATTAAAGTGAGATAATGTATCAAAGAAACTTTGTAATATGGAAGTAGAGATCATTCGATTTTTTTTTTTTTAATTTTACAATGCAAATTAATTGAAACCCTTCCGACAATCTATTTTAATTCATATTCTGAATAAATTGACACGATGCAATTCATAAATCCGATTGACGGCAATGCTTTATGAATAAACTTTATTAAAACTAAAAATTAAGTATTTCTCTTTTAATACGCCTAGTTAAATAGTGCAATAGGATACATTTAGCTTTAATTAATCTCAATACACTTTTAATTAAAATGATTAATAATTTTTTTTTGAAATGTGCTTTTCTCTCTTCATTTATTTATTGAAACTTGTTTTCATTTAACTTGTAACTTAGATCAAAATAATTGCATTTTCTAAGAATTCTTATTCACTAAATTGAAATACACTTATATTTATAATGTTCATGAGACTCTGAAGGCATATAAAACTAATTTTCCATAAATTTAATAGAACAAAAAGTATTAGACGCTGATGAAAATGTATTGCATTATACGTAATGTATTGCATATCTGTTTTTGAACAAAAATGGGTGATATTTCGTCAATGTCCAATCTTTCTCGTATGCAAGATCTCTAGTGCAATGAGAAGGGGGAATAAAAGGAAATTCTTTAATGTTACTTCCATTCTTTTTTCAAAATAAACGATATTCCGTCATAATTCAACTATATTCAAACGAAGATCCTATTTTTAATATTACAAATCGGTATTTATGGAGTGAAAAATGCAAGACTATTTATATGGAAGTGGTCTTCAACATTCAAAAAATGACTTAAACCTTCTAGAGCAATGAAAATAAAATATCTGATAAGAAAATTTGAAAGTTTTGATTATATTTAAGATAATTTCAAGAGGGAAGTTGGCGTAAAGGTAACTGTTAAAATATAGTAAGTGATACAGCAAGAAAAATCACAGCTGAAGAGCCAAAAACGTCCACTCGTCAAATTCCTTTTCAACGTTCTTTTCTCTCTATATATATATACAGTATGCCCACTAAAGTCTCTTGACACCCTCTTAACTTCGGAACGGCTGCTGCTATATTCATAAAAGTGGTGTCTAGGTATAGTGAAGTAGCCATGCGTTACTAACTGAAACCACTTTACGGCGCCACTTGGTGGAAGACTGCGGAGTTAGCATTCCTATCTCGAAAACGGAAAGAGAGAGGGAAAACAAGTGATTTACAAAGTTCTAGAGCATCATAGATTTAGTACAAAAAACACTTTGGGGACATTAATGCGAAGAATAGAACGGTTAAAACGCGCATTTGTTTTTTCGTGATTTCCTACACTGTGGCGTGACAAAACGATCTTAGAAAGCAAGAAACAGCCAGTTATGAAACAGCAAATGTATGCGACCCCTCCACAAACATTGAAAGACCTTAAACGACGCATTACGGACGGTTGTGCCAACGTGTCACCATCTATGCTCCAACGTGTGCAACGTGAAATTCAAACAAGGATCCAAATATGCATTTCAGCTGACGGTGAGAAGTTTGAACATCTAAAATAAAGGTATATTATTATAACTAGTTTTTTTTTTCTAAGATTGTTTTGTCGCGTCACAGTGTTGGAAACCTTGAACAAACAAATGCGCCTTTTAACCGTTCTATTCTTCACATTTATGTCCACAAGGTGTCTTTTCGTACTAAATCGATGATGCTCTACAACTTTGTAAATCACTTTTTTTCTCTATCTTTTTCCGTTTACGAGATAGAAATGCTAACTCTGCATTATTCCACCAGGTGGCGCCGTAGGCGGTTTCATTGAGTAGCGCATGGCTACTTTACTATACCTAGACACCACTTTTATGAATATAGCATCAGTCGTTCCGAAGTTAAGAGGGTGGCAAGTGACTTTAGTTGGCATACTGTATATATATATATATATATATAATACATTCTTCATTTTACTTACACACTGTCTCCTCATACATGGCTAATTATTGTACTACTATCTTCCCATTTCATCTGGATAAATATTTAAATTTTATTTACATCCTTTAGTCTTCATCACATTCTAAATTTTATATACATTAATTTCTACTTTGTTTAAAATCTACACGATTGTTATTTCCAACATCGATTGCTCGCAAAATGCATACATTATACATTTTTATAATAAAATCGTCATCAAATCGGTAGGTGAAAAAACGCGTAGTGTAATGAATGTATTATGTGTGCACAGATGTCGGATAATGACAGTCATGTACGATTTATCGGTGTCGTGTAGGTAAAGGAAAAAGCGCTCCAAGTTGAGAAATAAAATTTTACTGTTCTTGTCTATCATTATTAAACTTCTTTAATGTCGTATTAGGCTTAGATATTTCTAAAAATGTTTATTTTAATTGCATGCATTCAATTGTCTAAGATTTTAAAAATACATCGGATTGTTTAAAATAAATTATTTTGACACAATTATAATTTATTCACCTAACAGCGTGATCCGAAATTTTAAGTGTTATCTGTTAGTTTATATAAAGTATCATTTAGTTTATTCGTATGTATATTAGTCATGCATGGTTTTACATTAATTATTTTTTACTTGATATTTCAATAATATATGTATATTAATTATAAAGCTTTCTAGTGATCGTGACTGAGCATAAAATTTTTGTACATTTAGGACCTTCTAAAAATACACATCTCCCTTACTTCTATTTGACTTCGTGGAAATTTCTGTTACTTATCTGTAGCGCTAGCGTGATCCGGAATTTTAATCAAGTACTTCCCTCCAATTTCAAAGTATATTTATTGTTTTCTTGAAAGTATTCTCGAGATAAATTAGATGTATGCATAGGGGGTGCCTTTACTTCCTGAAACTAGTTGTCGACATTTTGTTTTAAGAGTAGGAATTTTTGAAGTGGCTTTTAAACTTTAAAGAAAAGCATTTTAGCTCGATGAAAGATTTACCTTGATAGATTGATCTGTCATCAGAAACTATATAATCAGCCTTATATTGTTTACAATAAAATTTCAAGTGTATGTCGGTTGTTGGTTTATATTTCAGAAAAATAGGCTTTCCATATTTATATATAAAAGATTTCCCATTCCACTGCTTGAAAAGTTATATGTATGCAAATATACCTTGATAGAATTTCTTATTTTGAATTTCTCTCATGTTTCTAGTTCAAAAATGTGTGTTTGCTTTCGAAAACGTGAAAAATGCGTGATATTTTCTCCTCTTCCGTCTTGTAAAATGTTTTTGTTTAGCTAACGCAACAGAATATTGATGCAAAATATTGAGTTTCTAGATTTAAGGTAAAAGAAATCTTTTCCGTTTAACAGATGCAAGGCTTCTCACGACGTTTATTTTAGTGGGTTTTCTTCTTTTCGCTCTTCTTTGCTTTATTACAGCCTAAATATTAATTTGGTTGTATATGGTTAAATTTTTTTGTTCTAGGAATTGGATGTACTGAGAATGATTTATTTGTTATTTATTAGAGTCAAAATTGTCCTGGTAATGCATTTTTTTTCTTTTTATATTTGGCATATGACAATATAGATTCTCTACGGCTAAAATTAAGTGCATTTTAATGTAATAAAATAGTTGAAATATCAGTTGTGTAACAGCTGTTTATGTACTCCATTCGAACATCATGATAAAACAATAACATTAAAAAAGATTAAATAAATAAATTAAGATCCTGTGTATTTCTCGCATATAACATGACATATAATTTTTATATTATCGTAACAGTATTTGCCAATGGGTAAAACATTTTACATTTTCTGTATTTAGTTTTCAATAAAAAATATATATTCAAAACATCTGTAAATATCATTTTAGTGAAATAAAAAAGGATGCCTTCTGAGGTAATGCTGTTCTCTAAATTTCAACACATGGAGTTATCATGAGTTTCTTTGAAGAATTTTATTATATTCAGATTTTAGCAGTACATGTAAAAATGACCTCAAAGTCAATTAATCGTTTTCTCAGTCACTACATATCGTCATAATCACTGTACAGTATTAATCCTTATTTATACAGGGCGGTCCAAAATTATTGAGCCCATTTCATGTTTGAAAAAAACGTGAGGTACGTACATGTTTATTGTTTTCTTGGAAAGACAATTTAAAACAGTTTTACACAACAACATTTTAAACATTAAATAAGTTTCACGTAAGCCGGTAGATGGCGCGACAACATTGCACGGGGAAAATTTACTGATTGCGTCAGTCTGCAAATGGCTACCGTACAAGAAAAAGCAATGTGCGTTTTGTGGTATCATGAAAGCAAATCCGTTGTAACTGATCAGAGACGTTTTCGTTTAGAATACTCAAATCGTCGTCCTCCAAGTAAGGACTCTTTAAAACGTTGGTACCAACAATTTAAGGGGACTGGAAATGTGGAACTTAGCTTTACGCAACAACATTTTTAACAATAAATAAGTTCCACATTACCCATCTCCTTAAATTGTTGGCACCAACGTTTGAAAGAGTCCTTACTTGGAGGAAGACTATTTGAGTCATGAACATAGGAATAGATAAGGACTTCTAACGAAATAGTGTTAATATCGTGTCGCGAATTTCGAATTTAATGGCAGCAGCGCGCACGGTTCGGCACAACTTGCGATCATCTCTGCTAAGGTAGCGCCAGCTACAACAACAAATCGAAACTGTATATCGGATACCCAACAGACTATGGTTGTGAAGCAGACGCTTTGAAGAAGCAGAAGAATCGGTGACGTATAGAGCAACTAGCCTACACAGGCGCCACCTATTGAAACGTATTTCTAGGAAAGGTTTTCTTCTTTGAAAGGCTATTCCGTTAGAAGTCATTTATTTCTATGTTCATGATTTTAGTATTCAGAACGAAAACGTCTCTGAACAGTTACAAGGGATTTGCTTTCATGGAACCACAAAACGCACATTGCTTTTTCTTGTACTGCAGCCATTTGCAGACTGCAATCAGTAAATTTTCCCTCACTATGTTGTCGCGCCATCTACCGGCTTATGTGAAACTTATTTAATGTTTAAAATGTTGTTGTGTAAAACTGTTTTAAATTGTCTTTCCAAGAAAGCAATAAACATGTACGTACCTCATTTTGTTCTTCAAACGTGAAATGCACTCAATAATTTTGGACCACCCTGTATTTGTTTATTATTGCCGTAAAGTATTTATCCATATTATATTTATTTATTAATACCGCATCAGTTTATCATCGTAACATATAAGTTCTTATCAAAAAGTCTTAAATTTGCATAGAAATCCACAATAAATACTAAATTTTGTTATTTAAAATAATTACTAATAATCTTTTTTCCTGAATCGTTAGATCAAATCTAAATTTTATTCAAAATCTAAATAAGTCTCAATACATTTCTTATAAGCCGAAATTTCTTAAGAGTAAATTCCGAAAGAAAAGAAATCTAAGATAAAACTGAACCAGAAACCCTTGCAAATTTCAGGAAAACAGATTTATTTGGGGAACAAAATAAAAAATTTCTTATCTTTACATCTTTTTTTTTTTTTTTTTTTTTTTTTAAATCTAATCAAACTAAATTAATGTGGGGTTTGATACTCAAACAACTGCGATTACTCTATAAACTGATGAATCAATTAACAACGTTTAAGAAACTAGAGTCTGCGTATCACTAAAACTAATAACATATAGATTTCCTTTTTTTTTTTATTAGATAATTTGAATTCAGCTTCAAAAGGAAAAATCCTTCCGTGAGCAAATACTGTAAAAAGCTTGTTACAAAAAATTGTGACATTAAATTAACTAGAAGTAATCTACGCTGTAGTTATAAGAGCAGTTCATTTACTGTCTTGTTCCGACTTCTTTGATAACTTAATTAATTGAACATGTATGAAAAACAAAAAAAATATCGCCGAAAAAGATTTTTTAAGTTGTTTCTGCGGACTTAATAGATATTATTTTTATTTCTAGCATTTCTCGATTTTTTTTTTTTTTTTTATGCACCATCAGTTTGCTGAATTCGATCCGAACTTTTAGAACATTCTGTAAGAAATTCATTCGATTGTAATTTTAATTATACTTGAGTTTAGATTGACTGGCGTAAAATTATTTTACGCTATAGTTCCCATCAAAAAAAATTTTATTTGATGAAGTTTCTATAAAAACATTTTTTTAAATATTCCTATAAAAGTGTATTTTTCTTATTTTGGATATAATAATATTTTGGATATAATGTAGAAAAAGTAATAGGTAGCAACAGTAACAAATAATCCTTTAATATCACTAAAAATTCTACAAACTGATAGATTTTCTAAAGCTAATTGTCTAGAATTTCTGCATAATCCAGTAACATATATCATATATTGCGCCATTATAATGCTCTTTTAGAGCTGTTAATAAAAGCCCTGAAAGTCCATGATAATGTGATAAGTATACAGCTATTCTCATCTAGATACGTACGCACATATATTCTCTTGAAATATATTGAAATTACTAAGTTTAGAAATTATCTATTTCAGTGAATTAGAATCACCTGTGCAAATCATTCAGCAAAATGGTGGTATCTGTATAAATATTTATTATGTCCTTTGGTTTAGGCAATATTTCAGGAACTGAATTATTTTCGTATGCACACACGAGATAATACATATTTTTAACATGTGCGTAGCTACATTATAGTACTTACATGCTTCCCGATTTTTCACTGATCGATACCATGTTCTAGAATTTATACCATTCAACTGTTATTAATGCATTAATAACAGTTTCATGCTATGTAAAAATTGTCAAAACAGAATAATTTATTTTGATCATCATAAATTTCACATTCTTTCAGACATTTGGAAACTTTTATTCATTCACCAAAGTAGGACATCACTGTTGCTTTTGTTCATTTTTAACGTTTGTAGAGAAATATGACTCAAAGTGCAATTTTTTCGCGGAGTGAAAACCAAGTTATTCTTTCTATAAAAATTGATTCAGTATTTTTTTTTTTTTATGTTGCATTGAGTTTAATGCGCTAGTTGATAAAATTCACTCAAAATGTTATTTCTCTACAGACACTATGTGAAGCGATGAAAATAGTTTACTTCAGTGAGTGATCCAAGAGAGAAGCAATTTTATGAAATGTGCTTCTATTTCTCTAGATATTCTTCGCTAACGTTCGAGCTTTGGAATTTAGCCCATGCAATTTTGTATTTCCTTCGAAAAGATTTCAATTTTCTGATAGTAATAATATTAGGGTGAGCTAGAAAAAGAAAAGATTACTATAACTATTTTCACTTTCTAACCTCTTCAACATCAAAACTGAATAAGAATTTAAAGCTGATTTTTGCTTCCTTCTGATGCATTGTTTATCAAATTTGCTGATAACAAACTGTGGCTTAACTTCTTTAGAGAAAAATCATACTTTCACCGCTTCATTTCTTTCGATCGTGATTGACATGTAGATTAAGCTGGATGTTTATTTCAAGAAGATACGTGATATTAAATTCTCGTAAGAGATGTAAACCAATCAAATATTTTAACTGTTTTTTATAATGAAAGCTGAAATTTCGATTTTGATATATAACCATAAATGAAACATTATCATAACACCAACTGATACAATGAAATAATAATTAAGTATGTAATAATTAGATGACAATGAAAGATTCCCCAGCACACTGAATATGGAAACATATATATATAATATATATATATATATACTCCCGTTTTACTGACGGCTAGATTAAGTGCTTAGCCAGATATAGATATATTTCTGGAGGGAATAAGTAAAATATTACGTCCTTATAAGATATAAAAGCCAACCAAATATTTAACTGAATTTGTAATGAGACTCAATTTCTTTAAAGGAAAGAAAAATACACCACTTCCTTCCTTTCGCTACGTCTGTAGTCTAGATTCAATTTAATTGATTATTCCTTTTTGAATTTAAACTATTAGTGTATTGTTTTACGTATATTCAGACTCAGTTTAATAAATGTTGTTGTTGATCATGAACGCTCCCTATGTGAAATAGTCTTGAAGACGATCGCTATTAAACAATGAAAACAAACAAAGGAGCTCACTTTTGAAGTTAACAAGCCAATGAAAAAGGGGCTTAAAGAATTTCTTATCTCTGCTCTGGCAGCCCTAGAGATTAATTTGTGCACTACCGTTATCCATTGCTGTAAGCGATCGTTAAGTCAACTATTCCAGGAATGCAGGACTGCAAACGAGGGAGAGGGAGGGAGAAGAAAGGAAAAATTAATTTTGTTGGTGTGATATTCTAGCCCCATATATTGCTTGGAGTTATTTTCAATTAACGTGTGTTCAAGGGATTTTCTCCTATTGATATTTTGTTTTTGTGTATGTGTCGGTGATTGAGAAAAAGATATCTTTTATAATGAGCTACTGCTATGGAT
This sequence comes from Maratus michaelseni, assembly GCA_963931845.1. NCBI lineage: Eukaryota > Metazoa > Arthropoda > Arachnida > Araneae > Salticidae > Maratus > Maratus michaelseni. The sequence goes on from OZ007586.1 coordinate 180,517,550, forward strand.
GGAATCCAAAAGCATTCTCTTTGTTGAATGGAAACTTCAGAAATTTAAATTTGCGAATTGCGTTCGGAACGAGTAACTCAACATGCCATATTCACTTCCCTATTCTTAAATCTTTGATGCTGTTTTCATTTTTCTGAGTCTTGTGCAACTGTTATACTTAAATACTTTTCACATGCTGTAAAAAGTATTTTTTGTGTACTATTATAGTCCGATATGTTACTTGGAATAGTTTTCCACTAATTTGTGTTCAAGAGGTTTTCACGTATTGATATCTTTGTTTCTGTGTATGAGCGGGTGACTAAGAAAAATACACGTCTTTTTATATTGCGTTACTGTTGTGATTTTATATTGAGTTACTGTTGTGATTTTATATTGAGTTACTGTTGTGATTTTATATTGAGTTACTGTTGTAATTTTATATTGAGTTACTGTTGTGAATGCAATTGAAAACTGCTCTTTCTGTTGAATGGAAACTTCCGAAATCTAAAACTACGTTAGAAACAATAAGCTCAACGTGCCATATGCACTTCTCTCTTTTCTGAATTCTTTGATGCAATTTTCATTTTTCTGAGTCTTTTGCAACTAACATTTTATACTTAATTATTCTCGACAAGCTATAAAATATCATATTTTATCAATTCAATTTTCACAGTACAGAAATTTTTATGAATTCATTTTGATTGCAGTTTGAAACTCTTCAAAAAATATTTTAGTTAAAAGATAATTTTTAAATATTTAAATGATTTTACAATGATTGGAAAATGAACTGTGTACTTCAATAGTAAAATTTCATCTAATTGACATTGGCTTACTGCTTAGTTTGCTGTACAGTAAATGTTTTAATATTAAACGAAAAAGTTAGATCTTGTGACTTTTTGCGCATTTTGATTATCAGTGTTGTTGCTTATATTATACGTTTACTTAAAACTTTATATTGATACTTGGTACTACGAAATTTACAAAATGCATGGCTTAAGTTTTGGTGTCTGCTGTACAATGCAAGAATGTAGGATTACATAAGAGTTTCAGTCCGTTGCGATTCCTGTTAATTTTATGGTGCCGGAACAGTTTTTCTAGTGACATTTATTTATTGTCGCAGTTTTTCTGTCCATAATTGGAACTGATATGCAGTTTCTTCTTTTATTACCATTTTTAATGGTTTTATGAATATGGAATAGAAATTTAAAAAAAAAAATAGTATAAGATAGTCACCATATCTGATAAGTGAAAAATTATAATGCAATATACATTTGCAACATACTCGTACTTTTACCTTAAAGTACATGGGGAAAAAATGTTATAGTTGTTATACAATCCAAATATATTCGAAATATTTATTAAATGTAAGAGTATTCTACGTGTTAAGTATTTTATTTTTATTTACTCTTACTTGGAGTTTCTGTATTTTGGTATTTGATAAAAATATATATTGAATATATAAATTCTTAAGCAGGCATGGCAAAACCTTTCCATATTTTTGTGAGCGGCTAATTTTTTTTTCTTTGCATTTCGCGAACATGTGACTATTGAAATAGCTAGAGTATGTACATTTAGAAGTCTGGCTTCTATTTACTTGTCGTCACTTGTCGCAGAAATATATGAATTTGATTTTATTGACTAGTCTTTTATTCGGGAATAAACCAAATAAAATCCTCTTAAATAATATACTTTATCTATCACAAATTATTCTAAAACTATTTTAATAATTATTATAATCTTGAATTATTTAAAATCTGTAGCATGTACATATATATATATATCTGCACATTATGATTTACTATGTTAATTGGTGATTAGGTTAGTATTGTTGCAAGAACTTGTTTAATGTATTTTGAAATTTATAGGTATTACAATTTTATATATATATATATATATATATATATATATATAATGTGTGTGGGTGGGTGGGTGGTGAAGAGATATTTTTGTCAGTGTTCAATAAGTAGGACTTTGTTTGGGATACAACAACAAAAAAAGAAATCTGCAATCCGTTCGAAATTAAGATAACACGATTCTTCACTAATAATTAGGTCAATAAAAATACACAGTGACACATTGAAAAAATTCTCTAAAAAATAATCGCAAAAAATAATTATTTTATCTTGTCAAATAGGAGTTAAATGAAAATTTTTCAAAGATAATCAAAATTTATAGAAAAAATATGGAAATTTTAATGCCGTTGCTTGTACAGGAGTAACAAAACTCATTTTACAAAATTTTGAGTAGATTTTTATAAACTTTTTAAGTATGATATTTAGAGCTTAAAAACTATTATACGACGTAAAATTAACGGGTCTGATAACATTTACAAAGTAAGAAGAACATGAATTTGTCTAACCCATAGATAGAAACTTTAAATGTGTCCGCATGCAGATGACTGAAGCTGTAGATTCATTGATCTCAAAATTTTAATCTGTCCTCTGTTTCGTCATTAAAGGAATAATTAATTTTCTCTAGCATTTTTACTAGATTATTTGCATTATTCCAAGCATTTTTGCTAGCACATTTGCTCTCTCTGATTAAATTACATAACTAAATTAACAATAGATGGTGTCAAGCTAGTTACTTTTTATACTTTTGCAATTTGCTAGTTAATATTTTGCATCTCTCATGCTCCACATTCTTTTAGTTTGCGGAAAGAAAGTATCGGAAACAGTACAATAAATGTCCAAATGTGACAGTATCTGATATTTTTCATTACGTGTCATTGTGAATTGCGGTATCAGTGTAAAGTTTGACCAAGTTTGCAGCTCTATTTTGCTTTTTTTTTTTTCATTTATTTTTGAACATGAAAACACGACTTTCCAATCCATCTTCCGTTTTGTCACTTCTGTCTATTTTAACTTTTTGCTCGAAAGTTCTAACTTTGGATGTCTATAAATAAAATATTACGTTGACCTTTTTTTTTTTTCAAAAAAACATTTTTATATTTCGATATCTGTTAATTGTTTTTAGGAGCTTTTATTAGTAGACCTTTGTTTTTGCAGGTTCATTTTCTAATGACTAATCTAAACTGGATAATAATGAACAATTTGAGATGAATTTGCTAGTTAATTAGCAGATTTTTATGAACTTTTTCAGTGCGATGTATAGAGCCTGAAAACTTATGTACGAGGTAAAAATAACGGGTCTGTGAACATTTACAAGGGAAGAAGAACGTGATTTTTGTACGTGAATGAATAATAAGGGAAGAGTACTGTACTCATAGTACTCTGTACTTTAATAGCGATCTTCTCCAAGACTATTTCACATAAGAAGCGTTCATGGACATAAAAAACATGTATTAAACTGAGTCTGAAGTAGTTTTGTATATAAAGAAAAAGCCAGGAAGATAAATATTAAAATCCTATTTCATATTGCATTAAAATATTCACGAATACTCAAATCTTCTTATATGAAAACCAAACTTTTGTAATGAAAAGTTTTATGTTACAAGTAAATTTTAATTAAATCCCAATTTCCTGGTTACCTGATAAATAATTCATTTGGAGAGTTTAAATGGAGGTTTCATATGTGTCTCTTAAATAAAATGTTAGTAATTTGCACATCAGTGATTTATTTATAAATTATAGTGGAAAAAATTCTGAAATAAATGCAGATAAAAAAATTGTCTTATTTAAAAAGGTTTTCAAACAACTTACATTTTATACTTATGTAGGACGGAGCGATGTGTAGAAAACAACATGAAACAGACAAATCATTTTAAGTTAATTTTATGGTATAAAATTTGTTTGAAAAATGTCAAAGTTTTGAAAATTATTTAAAAATTTTATGTGCATTTTCACTTTTAAAATGCCAATGCAACTGTTGAATTAATCATAAAATATCCTGAGGAAGATTATGACATTGGCCTGAAATAAGTTTATTTTCTTTTTGTAGAATTGGGGATAGTGTTTTGAAATTTAATTCAGAACACTTCTGTATAAAAATTCATTATTGTTGCTTTCACACGACTGAAATTTGTGCGGTGTAAAAGTATTACATTTAGATATTTCTTGTACTTTGGTAATAAATCTTGTTCAGTAATTATTCCTGTCCTTACAATCTATACATCAAATTTCGTAAATGTACACATGCGTAATATATACACATACTTACATAAATTGATAACACGAGAGTAATTCAAGACGAATGACTATTGTTTTAAAGTAGTGATTAAACAAATAAAATATGTCTGTTTCTAAATTATTATAAAATATAAAACGAGCATTTCTCGAGGTAGGTAATCTGGATCTTGGGACTATATTTTTTACTACACAATTGTATTTAATAAAATTATTTCAGAAGTACACTAATTTTCTTCCCTTTATTTATAAGATATGCTCCGATTCTCTCTTTCTATAAATGTACAGTCATTATTTTATGTAACTTTGAAAATATATTATTTTTTATGGTACTAAAATAATTTGATGCTTTTAGGCTTACACTCGTTAAACTTCACATATCGCATGAAACAAACTTTTAGAATACTAAGAGACGTGTTATTGCACGTTTCTATAATTTTGCTGCTAGCTTAGAGGGATGGATAGCTTAGATTATTTTGAATGAACTTGCTCCGAATCTAGTGCCTCATGTAAAATTTCTATTCATCTGCTCTCCCTCTCACACACACACATTGTGGAATTTAGAACAATAGATTTCTCTTTCATGCCAAACCGTGCGCAACTGAGTCTCTTACTCGAATGAAACTCGATTTGGAGAACCCGTTCGGCCCGTTTGAGCTTGAAACCGTCTTTGCAGCTACTAATTTATCATCACCTTAGTATTTCTGAATAGGATGCAATTTCGTCCTTTGTTAGACATTGACATTAGCTGTCATCTCATGAAAGTCCGCTCGACATTCAGTTGCGTGCCGAATTTTGAAATGAAAGTGGAATATTTTTGCTTATGAAACAATATTAATCAGGAAAGAATAGATTTATTTTAGGAATTCAGGACTTTCTTTTATAAGTGCAATAAGGTTAACAGTTCCAATTCGCCTGGTCTATACCAGTTAGTTACATTTATTATATGATGTATTTAGTTCGCATGATGATTCTGCTGATTTTGTGTCAAGATATATTGAAGCATTGTTATCCCAGTTAACTATTTATGTATTAAAATATAGTAATTTTCTCCCCCTCACACCCAAAGCCAATTTTTTTTAATTTTTGAAAATACGTTAGAAGACAAGAATTGCACAAATGTTTAGAAAAATTATGTTGATTAAAATCAATTGATAAAATCTGTACTTATCGATATCTTGAAATATATAAAACATTACTAAAAAAATTCCTATTTAAATATTGCGCCAGCGCTTTCCTTAAAGTAGTTTTTGAGTTATGGTTAACATTAGAAAGGCAAACATTCTCCACACTTACGTTTTTTTTGAATGAGGTATGTAAAAATTGGGACGATTATTTTTGTAGGGTTTAAAAAATCTTAATATGCGCATAAGGAATCATGTAGTAATTTTTATTTGAACATAATTTAATATTTTGGAACTATATCGCTTTTGCCCCATATATAAACTCTTTTCGTACAGACTAATAATTATGTCGTTCCCGTGTTCGGACTAACCCTTGTGTCGTTCCCGTGTTCGGACTAAATCTTGTGTCGTTCTCGTGTTCGGACTAACCTTTGTGTCGTTCCCATGTTCGGACTGACCCTTGTGTCGTTCCCGTGTTCAGACTAACCTTTGTGTCGTTCCTGTGTTTAGATTGCATTATTGCAAGCATTTTTAAATATTTCAAATTAAAAAAATGTTCTGTAAATGATTGATACATATATTCATCTATGGTGTTTTACGAAAGCAAGAACTTAACAACTTAATTTAAATTGAGAGAGTATAAGCATATTTAAATTTTGCATGATAGTGATAAGAATATTTTAAATTATGAGCATTTTCAAATCAAACATACAGATGCATTAATATTCAAAATCTGCTTTAATGAAATTTCTGGCGCTGATTCAGTTTTTCTTTTATTCTCGTTTCTCGTTGAAGATGCATGTCAAGTTGGTAGCGATCGAACAAGATCGTATTTAAATTTTTTATTGCAGATGAAGCATTTTCATACTTGAACTTTCTGTTATCGGAGAAGAGATTAATGCTTAGTAAATATTTGAGTTTACAAATTTAACCCCGAGTCCTTAAATCCCCTGAGAGTTTCGAGTTATAAATACTGATTTCGCTTTCTCAGCAGTTTAGCATGCTGCATGGCAGTTTGCTCATTTTAAATCTTTCATTTCTTTTCTGCTTCACTTATTATATCGACATCTTTCAACCCCCATTTAAGAAACAATCGCTTTCTCGATTCCTTCCACTCCCTGTATGCACTGTTTGCGATATATACTCACGCGCACAGGGTGTCTCTAGAGGTGCACTTCAAACTGCAAAAATGCTTTAAATGTGCTTCTTCATATTAAAAGAATTTTACGCCAATAAATTTGCTTTTGTAAAATTTACTAAATTCAAATTTTATTCGGTCACTGGGTCTCAGAAGTTATATTTAGAAACATTTTCTCCATGTTCTAACAAGTAAAATAAAGACGGAAAAATTGTATGACCAAAATTTAACAAGTTTTGATACTCTACATTTTATGAATTTTCAGCATTTTCTAGCACTAGAAACGGAAAGACGCGTTTTTAGTGCCATAAAACATTGGATATTCAAAAATTCAAAGTAACACATCAAGACGTAAGTTTTTGTTGTAAAAGCATGAGATTTTTTTTTTTTTTTTGTAATTACTTATTGCATGTAGAATGTTATCTAAATATAACTTTTTAGCCCAGGAACCAATGGCTTATATTTCGTAACTTAAAAAAAAAGAAAGACAATTAAAATTGCTTTATTACCGCTACACGTATTGAATTCTGTATTGAAAGAAGTGTTAATGAAATGCGCTAAATGTGAGATGAAAAATAAAACAGTATGATTAACTCTATACTTGGAGCAACATTATTATATGTATAATAGATCGACTGATAGATGAATATACATAAAATTCATTTAGATTACTGCAAGATCATTGCATATTTTCTACAGAATACATTTTAATATTTTGTAGATGGTTTTCTGAAGCTACAAAAATCTAATAAAAGCCGTTCATAATATTTTCTAAAAAGCTCCTGGAATGGGGAAACTCTATTTTAAAAGTTTACACTATTTTCAAAGAAAGGCAATTGCTCTAGCAATTTCAGCAGCTATTTTTGTTACTTTAGTGTGCCATGTTCAGAGACAACGTCTCTTAAAATTCTTGGAATTCGTTGGTACCTTTTTATTGATCATCTCCATACACCATTTTCAATATTCGTACTTTATTTTTATTTTTTTCAAGAAATACTGTTTCGAATTGGAAATTATTTCATATATAAATAATTAATAAAATATTAGAAAATCACATGCTTTCCTTATTTTTTAGTTCCTATGCCTATTTTACTGTCCAAGTTCAGCCTGAACTGCCCCTTTTGCCTCTGGTAGCGAAAATCTGAATAACTTTTTTCCCCTGTTAAATCTATTTCCCATGTCTATTTACACAATTATTTATTGCGTTTAGCTCGGTGGATTTTTTGTAATGAAACTAACACCTTTATTTTGATTATGACCACCTTGTATACTTTTTTAAATAGTACGTAAAATAATTATTTCATGTATAATCTAACTACGAGATAGTTCGCAGCATATCTATATTAATTTAACTTTTTCAAAGTTTAATGAAAAAGATGTAGCTTTCAGTTTTTATGGAGTCTTTCTTGAAGAAAGTATATTTCTTCGATAACATTTGTTGCCCGCATCTAGTTGCCGTAGTAAACGTGAATTTGTCAGCGCAGTGATCTGTATAACTCAAGAGGCGAACCTTTTAACTTTCTACGGGGGATTAAGGTAGAAAATGGAATATATTGATTTTTCTTTCAGTTTTTGACCAGCAAATGGACTTTTTTGTTAGTTTTTTAAATGTCTGTTTCTCAGAAGAAAAAAAAAATGTTGTAAAATTCAAGATTTTAGTTTTTACGAATAGATCGTACTATGCAAAAGATTTAACATTTTGAATTAGTTTGTGAAACATTTTCTAAATTCTGTACAAAGAACCAAATCCAATAAGTGATAAATTAATTACGAAGTTTATCTTTAATTTTGATGTATTTTTCAGTTAGTAAAAAATATATATATATATCAATTACAATTACATTTAAATACAATCAATGTTAAGACAGCAAAAAATGTGTAGATTTTATGAAAATAATCAGAAAATTAACTTAACAGGAAAGAAAAATCTTTGATGAAACAATGAATTATTTGTGTGGTGCAAAGTTTTTTAAACTATTTTTTCCCATTCTAAAGAATCTTCATTGAAACATTGTTTTTATAATGTACTAGAAATAATTAACGGACATATCTCTAAATACAATGTGCAAGCTCAGATTGTGTGCGAGTATGTAATTTTAATCTCATTGTACATATAGCTGAATTCCTTTTATACTTTTCAATTAGTTTTATTAATTATTAGAAAAATGTTCTATTTTCTTTTACTGAAATTTTATTTATCTTCATTTCAGACTGGAATGGAATGCTCGAAACCGGCCATTAAGTTTCAGTCACCAAGAAGTAGCTTCAGAAAAAGCCAAAAATCATCGTCAATTACGTCATAGTTATAGCCAAAGAGAAGTATCTCGACATTCTCAACAAGACGGTGTAGACTCCTTGGCCGCTTCTTCGATAGATATTAAGAAGCAGCTTACTACCAGCGTGGAGTCTGTTAACAATTGGCCAAATTGCCCGGCAATTACGAAGTCCACACCTCACTTGGCACAAGGGCGATCACAGCGACTCTCAACTTCATCCACTGGGAGTTTGCTGCTATCGGAGCCCGATGAAGCAGGAGTAAGTATAATTTTTTTTAGCTCATTTACGAATGTCTTTCATATAGCTTCTGAATTTGATTTTCACTACTAAAATATTCTTTAAAGAAATAGATGGTTTATCATTTGTTGATATCTTTGTTGATATATTCTCTCTTACATGTATGTTTGTACTTTCAGGGAGGCAATATGGTAACTCGAAGGTTCAAGAAAGGTTCTGTGTACGACGCCTTAGCGTCGACAAGTGGATTGGATTTTTCTCCTGTCGTTCAGCTCAAAACATACAACAGAAGGGATGACACTAGTCCCATTCAAGGATCAAAACCGTCTGATAATATATGGAAAAAGTCTGCGAATTTCCCTCGGAATAATTCTACTAAAGATAATGATGCAGTATTTTACAAAGACAAGCCAAAGCAAGAATCATCCGATTCAGCTTCTGGTAGCCAAAATCCAATAAATTCACAAGAATGTAGAAATTCACTTGCTTCCGATTCCAATGCAAGTAGTAATGAACAATCGAAGTGCATTACGGCTCACGAAAAATATCCTTCTTGGCCTGTTACTTCGTCTCAATCTACGACCGCAACCCAGCGGTCTCACTCATGGACTGGTCAAACAGATTACCCGAAAGAAAAAGTAGCATATTCCAGGCCTAAAAAGGCAAATCAATTCAAAATATCAACTAATCAATTGCAACCAGTACTGGAACGTGCCTCTGATTATAATTCCTGTAAGAGTTCTCCTGAAAACTATTGCCCTTCTGTTAGAGAAAGTAGTGCTGAAGGATACAATTCCCCACAATATCAAAGTTTTCCGGCTTCTGAATGCAGTGCAAAGCAATTCGATTTTGATGCCTTTCAGAATCCCTGCATACCACAGTGTTACGAAGAGAAGGATTTCAGAATTCATTCACCTCCTGAACGTGATATTTCATCTGCATCATCGTCATCTGTGACTGGAACAAACGAAGAATCCCAAACTAATGAATCAAATGGTTTTCTTAGTCGTTATGAAGACGTCCTTCGACACCAAGCTCAATATTCAGTTCCTCTTTCATCTAATTGGAGCAAACAAAGAAGTTCGGACCTTAAAGGAATGTCAGCTGGACCTGAAACTCCTTTCCTTGACAGGTTACGTTTAGAGAGTAATTGGCAGGTTCCACCTCCACCTGTTCCAATGATTCCTGCAGCTGCTGGGCAACAACCTCCACCACCACATCCACAACAACTACAACCTCAAGGCAACGATTTTGAACTGTCCAGTGAGAATGGAACATGGATGGGTAGCATGGAAAGTAGTAGTCATGGACGAGGTATTCCAAAATGGCAAGGGTCATATAGTGACTTAAGTACTCTCAGTACTCAACTATCAAACAGAAGCTCATTATTCGACAGTGGGCATTCTACTATGCCTGAAAGTGGCAGGCTCTCGCCCCAATCTTCATGTGATAGCACAGCTCCTTGTTTGCTTCTAGAAGGACCTACACGAGCTCAGGTGGTAGCTAGACATGGTTGTCACCGTGAAATAATCGCTCACAGTGCACGCGTGCAGCAACCTGAAAGACATGGATCTGAAAGTGTGTTGTATTATGCAACAAGCTCAGGTAGAGTGAATGGTGAATCAAAAACATCATCCAAGAACTTAGAGCTGCCTGTTAGTAGCGGGAATCAGTTGAGACATGACGAAGCTATGTACCGTAGTCATGCATCGGTAACATTGTCTTCACCACATGCACAATCAAATGAAGTGCCTGACTGCCAAAATAAAAAGTGCCCTTCAAGACCAGATTCTAGAAAAAGTTCTAATTCTTTTTCATCTGAAGATTCATTTCCTCGTTCTAGAAGCTACTGTGGAGATGATACTTCCGGTTCTTCGTCTGATATTAGTAATATTACTTGTATTTCAAATTATAGAGGTACAGCCAAATCCAAGAGCTTAGATGAGTCATCACCAGTGTGTGATACTGCAAAAGTTACGGGCAAAGATCAAGCTTTTCCTAATTACAAATGTGGTTATGACCAGCCAAAATCAAAAAGCATGGAAGAATCGCCTAGGAAATTTATATTTCCTGAATCTGATAAAAGACAGCGGGTATCTGATCCTGATTTGAAAGCAATCCAAAAGCAAGCTGTCATGTCATTTTACCAAAGAATGTCTCTAGCTGAATCTATGAAAGCGTCTGAGCAAAAGTCTGGACAGCAATCAACTTCTGAAATTGATCCTCCTCCTCCATATGAAGCGACGTCCACTTCACGGGTGAATATGTATCCTCAGAAATTGTCATTGATGCCTAAGAAAATGAACAAACACTGGGAAAACAAAAATCCTAACCAGATTTCGCCTCAGACTCACTTGCCAAATTCTAAACAATCTGATGCTGGGCTGCTTAATCATCATAGTAAATCAGTCCCAAATCTGGTAGCGCTAAAAGGACAAACTTTGGATGTACCTCCTAGTCACCCTAGTTATAGACGTACTTGCAGTGTTTCACAATGGACAAATGCAAATAATAGTTGCACCAATCTTCAGATGAAGAGAGGATCTCCTTTGTCTAAAGATGAAATTATATCTTGGGATCAACTGCCAAATGTTCTGGAAAAAAAGAGAGAAGCTACAGAAAAGGTAAGTCATTCTTTATATATTGTTCTTTGTAACAAATTGGTTTTTAATTTATCTGTCCATAATTTTGAAATTATGTTGTAATTCTTATTCTGTAATTTAATTTCTACATTCATTGTACTCCTGGAGATAGGAAACCAATCAGTGAATTTTCTAATCGTACTTTAGCTCTCATAGTGTAACTCGATAAAGTAAATATAATTTTTAAATGACTATCTATTTCTATCCTTTTCATAATGAGTTTATTCATTTAATTTTCCTGCTGTAAAAAAATGTCCGCCCCCCCCTCCCCCAGGATTGCACTTAAACTCAAAATCAAGTACTGGGTTTCCTGGGATGGTCATCCCTGTCACAGAATGCCCACTCCCCCTGTAGATATTTATTGAACGAACGTTTATTTAAAATTTTTTCACTATGAACACATCGCATATCATATCGTTAAAGAACTGGCGGGATCAGCCAGAAAATTAAAACTCATCCGATAAGAACTAAAAAATATTTGCATTGTATAATAAATTTATTAGTTAATATAAACTTTTTGTAATCAAATCACCTTATTTTACCAGTCATTGGTCGCACCTTTTTAGCACTTTCCAACCTAGTTGAAAAGTGCTTATGACTTCGGTTTGTCTGGCCGTCTGCCGTCTGGCCGTGCTCTAATTCCCGTAAATATGCTCGGATTGCTCTGCAATTTTTATATGTTATTGTCGTTATCTATAGCATGTTCCCTATTTCAACGGAAGTGTGTAGCACTTATAGTTTTATTACAGGGACACTCAAAAGAATTCCGTTACATTGCGGTCTATGGGGAAAAATCATTTGCGGTTTATTTAAATAATGTTTCACTATTTTAAACGCATTGAAATTTATATATATCACTAAGGTGCATTAGAAGAAGCTTAATATGGAATAGGGTGTGCATAGCACTTATAGTTACTTTACAGGGACAGTCAAAAGAATTCCGTTACATGACGTCTATGGAGAAAAATCGTCTGCGGTTTATTTAAATAATGTTTCACTATTTTAAACGCATTGAAGTTTATATATATTACTAAGGTGCATTACAAGAGGCTTACTACAGAATAGTGTGTGTATAGCAGTCATCGTTCATTTACAGGGACACACAAAAGAATTCTCTACTGTCTGTTAACACTAATTCCTGGAAGTGCGTTTTAAGTTACTAAACGCGATTTTAATTTTAACTCGCTTTTTGTCTATTATGTGGTGTGTATAAATTCTGTAGATCCTATACAGGGCAGCACAAAAGTTCGCGAACACATTTCCGTTTATTGACAGAAACTCCAGAAAGATAATTTTAAACTGTGCTACGCGTTTCCTAACTAAACTAAAATTTAGCATCCTAGCATATACAAATCTATAGATCATATACAGGGCTGAATAAAAGTATCAGGATATTTTTCCGAATATTGTATCTGTTGGAAATTCCTGAAATTATGTTTTTAAATATGTTGTGCGTTTTCCAAATTGTTTACTTAGATGTTATTTTTTAGCTTATTAAACGGTATGTTTTGTAAAATTATTTTGGAAGCGTTGGAAAGTGCTACATAATCTATGCTTGACGCATGATTTTTCGTTCTTGTTGAACGATGCCACTGGTCGTGAACGTTTCTCTCACACTCCCCTCTCCCATTGTAGAAGCAGTATGAAAATAGTTATAAAACCTTTCTTTAAGTAAAATGCAGTATAATATATATATATATAATATATATATATATATATATATAAATATATATATATAAATTCTGTAGATCATATACAGGGCAGCACAAAAGTTCGCGAACACATTTCCGTTTATTGACAGAAACTCCAGAAGGAGAATTTTAAACTGTGCTACGCGTTTCCTAACTAAACTAAAATTTAGCATCCTATGTAGTATATATACAGATCATATACAGGGCTGAATAAAAGTATTCGGATATGTTTGCGAATGTTGTATATGTTGGAAATTCCTGAAATTACGTTTTTAAATATGTTATGCGTTTTCCAAATTGTTTACTTTGATGTTACCTTTAAGCTTATTAAACGGTAATGATTTGTAAAATTATTTTGGAAGCTTTGGAAAGTGCTACATAATCTATGCTTGTCGCATGATTTTTCGTTCTTGTTAAGTCTAGCGTGAGAGAAATGCCCATAATGCGACCAACGACGAGTTAAGAATTAGTAACGTTATAATTAAATTATTAAAAAGTCATTATAGAAACTACTTTTCACTGTCTTTCTTCTTAAAAGGATACTCAGTGACAATTTGCATTTTGCTTAGAGAAGAATGTGTCCGTAGTTAAATACGCGTGTGCCCTATTAAACGGTATATATAGTAGTGGGACTAGTGGATGCATTTCCGAAAAGGTAATAAAAATATCCAAAATATTTTTTTTAAAAAATGGGCTCAGATTTTGCAGAAGGGAATTTGCATGAATGAATCTGAATTGAGTATAAGGATTTTTACTAAGCAACGATAATTTGAACCCTTATTTTTATAAATAAATTAAAAAAAAAACCCTACCTTATTGCTCCTCTCCCTTCTCAATATTTTTCACAGTAGTCATTGATTAATTTTAGGACGGATTTGGATACACTTAATTTTTTTTGCAATACTGCGTCAACTAATCTTCAACCTTTACTGTTTAAAGTACAGCAGAAAAGTTCTAATCTTTTCCAGATACAAAACTTTGCATTTTACGCTTCGTAATTTACATATGCCCATTATATAACATAGCTAGCTGTTCATGTTAGATAAATATTGTATAAAAAAGAACTGATTGGGTGAGGGTTAACTTTTTCCCCGTCAAGATAATTCATTTTACAATGTAATTCACGTTTAGATTTTTCTTCTTTTTCTTCAAATGAATGATTTTTATCATGGAGGGAAAGTGATTACGATTAAATAAATAAAGCATTCGTTATTAATAATTTTTTCTATAATCAACATTTGAATCTGTACGAGCGTACCTACGTACGTATTTTGACTAGCATAATTTTTTGGGTCATATAAGTTCTTCACGATTTGCATTTTTACATATGTGATTTTTGAGCTTCTATTTGATTTTCCATTCTTTTTTTTTTCTTGTGAAATGTTTTGCGCATTCGTAATCAGAATAGTTGAATTTGCGCCTGAGATTTAGAACACGTTTTCTTTTCCGCGATAAAGTCACTATTGAATAGTTTCTATAAGAAGAAAAAATTCCGAATTCACAGATTTCTACTTTTAATGATGAGAAATTAACTTTTCTTCCGACTTACGTGCTTTCCAGAATACAAATTTTCCTTTAGCATTTCACCAGAATTTAATTTTAAGCGTGACATTTGCTTTCCTCAGAAGGCTTTTCATTGGTCAATTCTGTTTTATAGTTAATTGGAAGGAGACATGCGCATCACTTATATGGAAAGGAGAATTTTTTTTTTTTTTTTGTTTACACAAAAGAGATTTATATATAAAAAAAAATGGCGCTTTCTATTCTTATTTACATGCGATTCATTAACGATTGCAAAGACCTGTGAAGACTGAGGTGTCAAACTTAAAGCTTAGACCAAATTAATTCTTAACTGCCTTTTTTTTTGTTTTAGATTTTTTTTTTCTGCTTTTGTTGGTGATTTCGCCGGCAGCTTTCTAATCTGTATTTCTCTTTCTTCTCTGATCTGCATATAATTTTCTTCCAGTTGGTATTCCTAAAAGATTTAAGACTGGAGGGGTAGTAAAATGATAGAAGAAAAAAAGGCGACTCAGAGAATTAGAACAAAAGAAAAAAAATTATTATCAGAAAATTGAAGTTAAGCTGCTGAATTTGTTCTAGGCGAGAAAATGAGATTTAAAGAGAAAGATAAGATTTCTTTTGATCCTGTACATTATCATTGCATTTTTCTTAGAGTATTTAGATGGGTGGATTGAATATTTTTCGCATTGCACGATTATGCAGCATATTTCTAACGTTTAATTTTTTTTTCTTACCATTTTCTTTTACGTTTTATTATCTATTAGTTTTACAGTTAAAACTTTTTGCGCGCTCTTTTGAATTTCCTTTTTATCCCCCCCCAACCCCGCACACACACACACCTGTGGTTTTTTTTTTAACTTTTTTTTCCCTAGAAGTTTTAACTATTAACAACACCTCCCATTTTTTAAAAAATATATAGAAGCAGTAACTATTTGCTTCAGTAACATTTTTCAGATTTTAAAAATGAAATTGATCACGATAAATTAATATTTATCTTATAGATTGTTCCAGTTTAGCGTTGAATTGCCAACATTTCATATGTTACATCTTTATTATTTTCGAAATTATTAAAAATCATAACCCTTTTTTCCTCTTGCAAATGTTGCCATGAAATGCATAAAACAATATTTTATTCAAAAAATATTACAGTAAAATGATTGCACGAGTTCTTAGGGTTTACGGAAAAAGAAAAATATAGACAATGATAAATATTGTTAGAACGAAGTAACAATACCGAATTGAGTAACAATTTTTATATAGTTTATTCCCTGAATACAATTTTGAAAGGATATCAAACAGGCATAATACAATGTCTAGAAATCAAGCCTTTTGGGATCACTGTTATCGATGTTGATGTAGATTCCATTTTTTGGTACCAATTGTTTATTTTTACTATAATTATTTTTAAACATCTCATTTAAGCTCTGCATCGCATATGGTATGTTTAAAGGGGCAAAGAAAGCTTAAAATTTCGGAGTTGTACTACAATTAGAACGCCGGATATAGTGTTGTTTAAGTCTATAACTGTTTCCTCCTCTTGATGAAATTTTTAAACGCATTTTGAGTTTTTGTTACTTATGAAATAGCATTTTGTCAGGTGTTCATTGAATGTGTGCGAAACCTTTCTACTTCTATTTCATTACTAGGTGTACCAACCCGAGCTTTCCGGGTAACAACATAGGTGACAACTCCGATATATTTTTACGTTTAATATATTTTTTTTTAGATTGCCCACTGACAACATCTAAACACATTTTTATAAAAAAAAAAATATCAATAATGTATTCAAATAAAGCTTTGAAATTTACTAAAAGCGATATTATCGTATTAGTCGCACGTTGGGAGTTAATAGTAGAAGAAATTTCTAAAGCTTTCACTATTTATGGCAGCTTTTTTTTATTCTGATTATTTCAGTGGTTTAAACGAGTATTTCTATTAAATGTTTTTATTCTAAAATAAAATTTGTTTTTTACTCACATAATTTTATTTATTGATGAAATTTTAATTTCGTTAGGGAATATCAGTCGGAAACAAATGCAGAACTAGTTATATATTTTTTAGTGCAAACTGGTTAATATTTCGCAATCGGGCTGCACGCGATAAAAAGAATTTTTAAAAAATCATGCTTGAAAAATATTTTAATAAACCATGAAAATGAGAAAATTGAGATAAAGTTTTGATACATTGCGTTTAAAAGAACATAGTTTTTCCTATTTGACGGTGTAAAAATAGAAATTGTGTGATTTTTAGAAGATACAAAAATTGTAGTAAAAGCGAAATTTACTTGTCTTTACTAGAAATTGTGCGACATTAATTAATATTTCAGTAAATAATTGAAATATTAAAATTCTGAGGTTCCGGTATATCAGGAGAGGGTTTGGACTACTAAAATCTAAATTTTCAAGCTTCTAGGTTTCTAGATTTTCTTAGCCATCGCAAACAGACACACAGACACACACACAGAGCGAAACTTTATTTTATTAGTATAGATTTATAGTCTCAGTAGACTTGGAAAGTATTTAAGAATGGATTCAGCTATTATTTTTGCACTTGAGATGCAGAAAAATCTGTTAGAAAAAAAAATGGTTTCAATAAAACAATATTTTTAACTTAATTTTCATTACTGATATTAGTTATGTATTAGAAATACGCATGTAATCAATGATATAATATTAGCATTCTAATGCAATTATTATGCTTTAAAACATTTTTCTAATCTCTTCTCTGTCTGTCAAACTGACATATTCCTCTTCAGAATGCTCTAAAATTGCAGAAGTAGACAGACTTTGACAAAATCTCCGTCCAACCTTTCACTCCGACAAAACAAAAAGAGCAAATTGAGTTTTCTTCCCATTATTTTTTTGAATTGTTCTGGTTATGTTACGGAAGAAGGAAATAAAAATATCTGCGAAAAAGTCATAGCTTTTATTTCGTTTACATCGACAAATGCAATCTCTTCCTCGCCAAATTATATTTTCCTCCTACGTAGCCGTGCACCTAGTTATGGACTAAAAAGAGCTGCAAAAGTGCTTTTTTGGTCCTAAAAAATATCTAGGGAACGTATGTATTATTTTAAATGTAGATTCGCGTATTACTTTTTTTGTGCCTGTTTGAGGAGAAATATCACCCCCCCCCCTTTTTCAATTACTTCCAAATTTCATCTATATGTAGTTAATTATAAAAAATAATGATTCGCAAAATTCAACTTATTCTTTTTATGAACTAATTTTTGTTAAGTACTGTAGTTTAGAATTTTATTTACGGGTGAGCTTTATCACTAAACTTAAAATATCACGATCGTTCATTTTAATGTCAATATGATTCTTTTATGAGACTTCTTTTTTCCAATGAATGTTAATACGTTCTTTTTCCACACATGCGAGCGCTTTTAATTACTTACAAGTTAAATTTATGAACATACTCATGTTGCTATGAAATGCTGATATGTAAAAAGGTAAATATCAATTGCTATTCTCTGAAAGCTTATTTTAGTAAAGTAAATTAGTGTAGAACTTCATTAAGTAGAAGATGTGATAGCGAAATCAAAATCAACCATACGAAGGGTATTTTTTAATTACCAAACAATAAAAATCACTACTAATCACATTAATGCAAATGCTTTCAAGATTTATTTTACTTTTTTCAAAGTGAAAATTTTTAGGTTCATTTAAAACACACATACTTTACCTGTAAAGTTCCCTGCGAAATTAATTTTATGAGAAATTACTTTCCTTATAAATAGTTGTTTACAGAAACAGCGATCATTTAGTTGTTTACAAAACTTTTCTCATCGGAAGAGAGCTCAAAGATGAAATTCTCCAGAGAAATGTACATAA
The DNA here is from genome assembly GCA_963931845.1 of Maratus michaelseni. Taxonomy (NCBI): domain Eukaryota; kingdom Metazoa; phylum Arthropoda; class Arachnida; order Araneae; family Salticidae; genus Maratus; species Maratus michaelseni. The sequence goes on from OZ007586.1 coordinate 180,536,080, forward strand.
ATCTCTCTGAAATAGTTGACTGTTACCTACTTTTAAAAACATTTCAAATTCTTAGCTACAATCTTTATTGAAAATTAAAAGGATCAGACCCATTATCTACTTACCTCTTTCGAATGTTCTCATGGAAAATCTTTCATAACAAAAGCGAGTAATGCATTAGTGTGATATTAATGTATATGTGGTTATTTTCATCTACTTAAAGGATAAATATACTGATGCTTAAATAAATATTGGGGAACAATTTTCCGTGTTTCTAACATTCTAATAATTCAATATTCTGTTTCATTTATTTACATTACAGAAACAATATTCAAATATTTTAACTTTTTCAAGCAGAATAAAATTTAACAGAAGTTTAAAAAAAATCTGAATATAACTAAATAAAACAAGAAAGAAAAACATGTGCCGTGCATGGATTATGAGACAGTTTCCAACATACCCAGATGCGTAACTTGTTAATTTCATACGGTGAAAGGAAATGTTTAAATAAACAATTTATAAAATACATAACACAGTTGAAAACCCATTTTCAGCAATTGGCATATTCGAAAAATTTTGCTCATCTCTCTATATTATTTATAGATGTTTTTATACACACTACGTTGTATACTAACATTTAGTTTAGCTTCAAAACGCGTGATGCAATTGAAAATATACTTTCAGTAATTCTCTCCCATAATTCGCTCCTCGAATTATTTTTGACAGCCCTGTAATCTATCTATAGAATTTATATGCACCGTATATTACAATTATATTAAGATTTGGTTAAATTTGAAAACTCATAACACAAATGAAAACGCGCATCCAGTCATAGAAGATAATGTATCGGAATTATTTTGTGTGACTCTGTGAAAGTAAATTAAATGTTATGTGAGCCATTGTCTTTAAGGGAAACTTCATTCTGCATCTGAGGAACGATATCGATTACATTATGTTAGAAATAGTATATAGCGTCATTAAGATGCGCTCCAAACGACCACTGCATACATATAGTAATGTAATGGAATTGTTTTGTGTACTATTGTAAATGAACCATTTTCTATAGGAAACATGTTATGCTGCATATCAACAACATATATCAGCTTCGTAATGTCTGAAGTAGTGTAACATCATTCAAACGTACTTCAAGCAATTATCGCTCTTAGACCACAATGTATCCGAATTTTTCTTAGTGTCACAATATATTCTACACGCTCCATTTTGAATAGGAACCTTAATAGTATGTGTCGATGTAGTGGGAATCCAGGCATATTTACGGAAGTTAGAGCGCGGGCAGATATACAGACGGGCGATCCGAAGTCATAAATACTTTTAAACTATGTTGAAAAGTGTTAATATGTAGAATATATGTAATATGTAATTATATGTGTGTATAATGAATATATGTTAATATGTAATTTTTTTTCTTATTAATAAGACTTTTTTAAACTCGTGTAAAGAATCGTTGAAAAGAAATTTCTAAACTCAAATAAAATAAAAGTAACGCACTTTTACAGTGCTAAGGCTTTAAAAGAATTCTCTTAAAAATCGATATTATCAAAAGAAGTTAATTACAAAGGTATATATATTTAAAAGAGTTTAACAAGCATTTTACGATAATGGCAAATTGTTTGCGATAAAAACAAATAGTGATATTTTCTGAAATGTATTAATAACTTCTTACTCATGGTTGTTTGGTATGTTTTATATCTAATTTTATTACCTATTTAAATGTAAATTATGGTTCATCATTCAAGGTAGTTTATTATAGCTAAAATACGCCCGATATCACGAATACGTTTTTAAAGGTAAAGAAATTCCTAAACGTAAAAGAAAATCAAAATTTAATATCGTGTTTAAAATATGTTTTTCTTTACACATTAATTTTATTTCTTCACGCATGTACCATTAAGCTTATAATATAAATGAAACAAAAAAAAATTACGTTAAAATATGTGAACTTTAGAAAATTTTGTTTAACATTTTAAGTTTCAGAAAAGAATAAAATCTTTAAAAAAAAGGAAAACGAAATTTAATGTTGTGCTTCAAAATAATTTTTTTCTTCATATTTTTTTTGTTAATTTGTTTCATCATACGCTTACAATAATTTAAGCTCACAATGTAAGATTAGATGGGAAGAAGAAAATCTTATATTTAAATAATATAAAGTTAAGAATTTTTCCCGACATATAATTAAGATTAAATATAACTTCATTTGGTGGATTTTTCTCGAAAAAGTAAATAGGATAAGAAAGTTTTAATCTTTTCGTTGTGTTGCATTTGTGCTAAATAACTTTTACTTACGTTTTTGCAGCGAAAGTCTTGAAGGTTTTAAACAATTGCTCGAACTTAATCTAAGCTAGGAGAATTTTCTTAAAAGCGGGATTAAGATAATTGAATTTCTCTTCCGTCTCTATTCATTAATTTCTTATATGTGAATTTATTGATAATTTCCACCTTGCTCTGCCGTCATATGTATGGCTATTGATTTCTTTTTTTTAACATATTCTCTGAAAGATTTGAATTTGGTTCATTTACAATTTTTATTATTAATCTTGAAAATAATTATTGTTTTATTATTATTCGAAGCAATTTAAATACTTCAGCGGGTCAGAAAGTAAAAAGTAAGAGGCAGTTAAAAAGAAATATATCCGGCTTCGTGTATGCTAATTGATATACCGTAAATTGGGGGTACTTGGACTTAATTTGGTGCTACATGGACCTAAAAAAAATAAGTGATTTAAATCAGTTCTCGATCTATTGTGTTGAGAGTATTGACATGATTCATCAGTAATCTACAGATAGCAGTACTAACAAGAAACACAGTGCGCACAGGACTGATTAAAACATTTGTTTGAAGGTCCAAGTAACCCTCAAGTTATTGTATAGATACACAAGCTGCCAACTATAAAACATCTATTTGAATTATTTAATGTTTTCATATTAAAATGAATATATATGCGCTACTATTTTCAGAAACAGTGTAAATGTGTTTCATTTCAATAAATATTTAAATGTGTCAATTTCAGCATTTTTATAAAATCTAGACCGCAGATGGACAGTATACGACATAATATGTTAGGTCTTAATAAAATTTTCATAAAACCACCTGTATAGAATGTTTTCAAAAGTAAAAAATATAATCCTTGTTTTCATATGCACATACTCTTTCTCCCTGATTCATTCTCTCTGTTTCTCATAAAGCAGTAATAAGCTACCGTACTGGCAAGAAAAATGAGAAGCTGGAAGCTAAAGTTCATAATTTCGATATGAGTGGTTATATATGTTTTCAAATGTACCTTTTGTACGTGAAAAAGTATTACATCACTTATTTCTGTAGCCTCGAAACTGACAAACAATTCGAAAGCGAGTTAACATTCATTTTTTGAAGTTGATTAATAGACGTTTTGATTGGTGCATAAACCCACTAAAATAACATTTTGTATAACTTCATTTCGCGTCCTAGTTTACTGCAGAAACCTCGGAAGCGACTTTCTTATTTTTTAAACTACCCCAAGACAGTTTACGCATTTTAAATTTGTATTTTAGATAATACTTAACCTACTAATAATATTTTTCATTTTTCCTCCACTGTAAAAAATGACTTTCTAAAAAACAATCTAAAAGACCATCTAAAAAAAGGCTACTTCATTCGAATTTCTTCAGTTTACGTTCTATGCTTCAGGGGAATCTGAAAATAATTTTTTCAACATTTAAATTTATTTAAAATTTTTGTCATTGAGCAAAGTAAAGTTCGTGTTTTCTAAAAATATCAGCTTTGTTAAGTTTTATCTTTAACTCAACTCACTATTGTAATAAACATAGTAAAACATAGATGAAAATACAAAGACGAAATGTACTTTTTTGCAGAAACACCCTAACAGCTAACGAGATTTTTTTTTGTATTCTTTCCCCTGAACCTATTAATGTAAAAATTACTGTACCATTTGATGTATTTGATGTAGCTTGACCATCCTGTACATTCTGGATTTTTTTCCATAATAATAAAAAAAAATCTACTGTTAGCTTGGTTACAGTTTTTCTTAAATACAGTAAGTAGCCTCTCATAATATCGCACTCCTTACATGGCGTATTCAGATATATTTCTCTTTTTTTTTTTATTCTGCATAGAGTAGAAAGGTAAGAAAAAGCTCAACATAACCGCAATTTTACAATAAATCTTATATTTTAATATGAGCAAATCTTGTGTGTGTGCATGCAAATTTTATCATAAAAACGGCTGTAACGATTTTGACGAAATTTTGTATCTTCCGTTTTGGGGTATACCAGAAGACCATAGGGCTAGTTCACATATTCGAGAAAATTCGATTAGTGGTTCATTTTGAGTCGCAACAGGTCAGGATCAAGCTAGTTTTATCTAAAAAACGGCTCTAACGATTTTAACTAAATTTTGTATCCTACCGAATTGAATTACGAGAAGATCATTGAGCTGATTCACATGCTCTAGAAAATTCGATTAGTGGGTCATTTTGGGATCAGTACGGATTAGTGCATTTCAATGTGAATGCATGAAAGTTGAAACAGTTAAGTTATTGTACAGTTGGCAGTAAACAAAGTCGCAAAGTTGGCAACACTTCGCCAAATATCGTCAGTTTTGAAGAAATGTTAGCGACATCGGCGAGATTTGGCGGGAAAATCGACTTTCACGATTACCAATGCCAAAACACATGTTTGGTGCCAATTGATAGAATGTGCCAAGTTTGCGCCTTTTCGCCAAATTTTGGCGACATTTTGTGAAAAAATTGGCTTTTAGAAGTGAAGGAATATTCTAGAAATTCCCAATAGTAGCCGAGATACATGATTCACAATCAGGATACATTGAACTGATTTTTATATGTTGTACAGATAATTTATTGTTATATTGAGTTGAACACAAAGCTAATTTTAACCGAACATAGCTCAGTTTTCCCCGCTGGTGAACGTATAAATAACAATAGTTAAATCTAATTCTAGTTGTAATTTATTGAGAAAATCGTAATTTGCGTATAAATTAATGATATTTTACAGTATTATCATTTTTCTTCCTTTTTAAGGCCCTCGATTATATGGCTCTTTTGGATATATCGCGCTCTTTTTTGTTTCCTGACTAGCGCGATGTAACGAGATGCTACCGTATCTCAACTTAAAATTCTGCACTTTAGGGGTTTCTGAAATAAATGATTTAATCAGGGTCATTCTTTTCTCAAAAGTCCTCCTTAAAGCGTCCCACTTAAAGGAGTATTATGAAAAAAGGCCGTTATCTAACGCCGCCCTCTTCGTTATATACTCACATACACAAACACACGCACCGTTTAAACTAAGAATCTTCTCTTCTGTGAGCTAATTAAAAATTTCGTGCAAATATTAGTACATTAACGCTAATAGAATTTTCTTTCTGTTCTATTACTTTTTGAATTTTTTGATTGGTAATTCCGAAAGAAAAATAAATATTATTTGATCTGCATAATTTGATTCACTTCTAATTAGCATTAAGGAATTTTCGATACACTTAAGTTTTTGTTAAATTTAAAATTAATAGCTTGTTGTTTTCTAGGTGATGTAATCTTTTTTTTTTCTTTAACACATTCTTCGCATATTTGTGTGCACTCAATGTTTCTTTGTTAGTGCTTTCTCACTTGACATTCCTGGGTGAAAGAAATGTTAACTTGAATATTCAAAAGTATTTCGACTGGAGTTTAATTACTTTTTTTTAAATGTTTAAGCAACGAAAGTTACTTACCGGACTGCCATATTTTATTTATATCGGTGTTTGTTGGAAAACATAAAAGTAATTAAACCTTGTATTTTCTTTTTTTTAAAAACAACTTTCATTTCTCTGAAATGAATGATATAAGAAACAGCTTTTGGAAACAATTTCAAATTTAAGTTAATATGGACAATAAAGAATATCTCCTTATTGCTGGAATTGGCATTCAAAAGGAAAGAAAAATATCTTACGAGATTCGGGATTCTTTATAATTAGCCTTTTTGTAGATTTATCTGATGTTATTCATAAGACGATATAAATTATGTCTTAAGATGACAAATAAAATAAAAGTAAACCTAAGATAACAACCTTCTAAAACTGAAAAAACCAATGTAAAGCTGTTAAATTTTGAGGGTCATAATTTTATAGTTCTCTGTAAAGAGATTGCACGATTATATTGGTATAGAAAAGAAATCTCCAAACTATCTTTTTAGCAAATTTTTGTCTCAGCATTTGTATATCTTACTTTTTATGGAATTCATATCTAAATTTAGCTTGCACTTACACACACCTGTCTTTTCTGTTTCCTTTCTTTCTTTCTTTTTCTCTTTTATTTCTTTTTTCTTACCTTTGAAATACCTTTTTATGGTCATAGAATGTCATGGTTTTATGCTGAAGAAATTTTAGAATAGAGCTTGAAACTAATAATAATGCTTTTCTCCCCCCCCACGCCCCTTCATGGGATAATTTTAATATAATTGTTTTCTTATTTCGTATTTAATATTTCTTCTGTAACATATCATACTTTAAAATATAAAATTTGATTATTAATAAGTATAACATTAAAAATTCCATTCTGCATGTTATAAAACATTTTTCAACATACTTAATTATTTTATGAAAATGATTTTTTTTTTTTTTTATACTGTATAACTTAGTTTTGTGATCCATGTAATTAATACGAATAAACTAATTTTATTTATCAAAATATAATAAGATGAAAAAATATTATTTAAGGCTAGTGAATCTCTATTACATTTTATTAAGTTTTCAGCTTCATTAGTGGTACAAGTCTAAATTTTTCTGTTGCTTACAAACCTGCCCCAGTGCTTATCGACTTTTCATTAGAGAGGTTAGATTGGGATGGAACGGAATTTCCGCTGATGTCATTCTAACTTACGAGTTTTTCTGTGATAAATGTGCATTCTCTGGACATTTTGGCTGCCTCTGCTCGAATTTCACTTATGACCTGGTGAAAACGAGAGTCGTAAACAATATTTCATTTTCTCAGCTGCCGTTTTTCGGACAATTTTTATATTTCGCCGAATTTATATGTGCCTCGAAATAAATTTTGATCATTTTATGTTAGAGCTGTTTATACGATGACATTAAAGTAACTTTTCAGACAATCTAAACCTTGGAATTTTTTTAATTGTTAAAATTGCATTTAAAAACAGCCACTCTAAAAAGTCCGTTAAAATACAGAAACTACTGGGAATCGATTTGCTAGTACAATTTCCGTATTTTCGTGTACTTTGTCTCGTGAAAATAGCAATTTAATGAAATTTTTAGCAACGTTATAAAGGCTATTCTGAATTCCGTATTTGCTATTTTCTGGCACTTTCATGAAATCATTTTCATGAGAAAAATATATTTGGAAATATACGGAAATTGTACTAGAAATTTCTGTATTTTTACGGACACTTTTAACATAGTGAGTTCCACCAATGGTTTGTGAAAATTAAAATAATAATAAAAAAATTCATTCACAGGCATTTAATTAATTTTTAACCTTATTGCTAAGTACCTGTAAACGTGTTTATAATTAGTTCATCATGAAGCCCACTTTCTCTACAAGGTTCTTTTAACAAAGATTTTATTTTCAACAGCAAAAATTTCTACTTCTAGTTAAACCGGAAAACTTCATATCTGCTAATGACAAATGATGACACGGTGAAAAAAAAAATAATAGTCTTATTACATTTATCTTAAAGTAAATAGTTAAGAAAGAAATACTCCCCTCCCCCCTCAAAAATGATAATATCAAATAAGACTTTCTCAATTTTACTCTGATTTGGGGGAAAATAAAAACTAACTGAAAATGGATATATCAGAGCATGGTTTTCGTACTAGCATAATTAAAATACGTACATATTAATCCCTTTTCTTTGACCAAAAAAAATAAAAAATAATAATAAGTTTCTGTATTTAGTTAGTTGTAAGAAATTAAGTCTAAGAAATTTTCAAAAAATAAAATAAAATAAATGTTATATTGATAACATGGGGGGCCAGTCCGAGCAGACGTTGCTTTGGGTAGATCAGCCATACTCACCCTTTTTTCTCGCGGGCCACACACATATGTTTGCAACGTTAGGCAGGCCGCAACGCACTTATATATACTAATGTAAAAAATGGGTAAATAAAATAGTAAGATAACAAAAGCAGTATGACAAAGCAAAATAATAAAGTTAATATAATCAGTAGCATTGAATGTTTGTCGTGGAAGAAATGTTTTCAAAAAAAATTTTAACACCACTATTTCCAAGCAATATATTTTCTGACTGATTTCTATGTAGAAATATGCCGCGATGATGTAGAAGTATGTGCCGTGAAGATTCTTGTTTGGAAATTGTGGTGTAAAACTATTTGCTGCCAATTTTTTTTCCGAGACAAACATTTAACTACAACTTATTAGCTACAAGATAAGTATAAGATGTAATAATATAACAAATGCAGCATTTCCAAATTCTAAAAAAAAAAAAAAAAAAAAAAAAAAGGGGGGGGGGATTTTTTTTTTTCTTTTTTAATAAATCAGTTTTTTGCTCAACACAAAAACCGTTTTTAAATACAGAAATATAGCGGAAATTTAATCAGTTTGGAATAATGTTTGGTTAGTGTTAAAGATTAAAAAATGTATACATCTCTGTAGCACAAATAGGATTACACGTAAAAGAAATTTTGACTAAGGAAAAGGCATTTAAGATGTTTTAACGTAATTTTAAATTAGTATAATTATAAATAACAGGACAGATTTTGTCTTCCCGTGAAAACATATAAAAGAACAGTGAAGATCTTAAATATTTTATACACATCTCAATTAATTTTATAAATAGGTGTGTCTTGGGCCGCACATAAAAGCTCGCCAAGCCACATGCGGCCCGCGGGCCGCAGGTTGAGTATGGCTCTTCTAGACTAATCTTTGCATTAATGTTATTTTCTAAAATTACTCAGAGATCTGAACAGCCAATTAGAAAAGTTATATCAGACTGCAGCTTTTTCTGGCTATGCTGCTGAATGAACTATAAATTACTAAAAAATTGCCGATATCATTATGTTATTTCGGTTAGTTAAAATATTCAATTAGCTCATTAATATATTTTTTCTGATTCAAATAGTTTGTATAGAATTTTAAGATAATTCGTAGAAGTAAAATAAGTTTACTCCGTTACTGTTTAATTACTTTTGATTTAGTAGAAAATATTTCACGCTTAACATTGCACTTGACTTCTTGTTTACATAAACAATGGATAATGAAGAAGAAATCATACTAAATATAATTATATTTGCAAATAATAGAGTACTTCAGCATATTACACCCCATTCCAATAAAAATATCAATGAAAATATACTTAAGTTTTCAACCTAGGAAAAATGTAACCATTATTTAGTCTTTTCATTCTTAGCTAAATGCATTTATAATTAAAGTCTGCTGTGCATTTAGATTCTACACACGATTAATAGAACCTAATTAATATATTCAACTTTAATAGTTCACTCGAATGGTCTAATTGGCTTAATTACTGTGATTAAGGAAGTGAAGTAATCGTAAGCAAAATTTAAATAATTATCAGAAAAAATGTGCGTCACGTATTATTCTTATTTTAGACTCAAATGAGTGATTTAGAAATTTAAATTCTCATTACTGTTTGAACACACGTTTCTTTCCTTTCTGTTATGATAACCTGTTTAATTTAAACACCTACACTGTTTAAAAAAGCTGTCGATGTTATTAGTCATTAAAAAATCAATGCGTGTACTTTCGTTTAGCATATTTTTTCTGTTTATGTGAAAGTATATGAAAAGGAGTTAAACATTTTATAAGTAACTCGCAAAAATTAGATTTGGTCCCATTAAATTAGTTTAGCTTAGGCTATTTTATTAATTTAACATTTCAGCGGCGCGCTTAAATTGTTTGCACGAGAAGATGCATGGTGTATTTTTGCGCACAGTAGTTACGCTATTACAAATGGAAGATATTTCATAACAGTTATAAGAATCATGTAAAGAAGAGCAATTATACAGATCATTAGTAGAAATTTAATTTCGGTGCTATTTCTGAGAACAAAATTTAGGAATAATCACATTTGTGATAAACTTAGGGACATCACGCTCGCCGGATGGTTAATATTGTTTTACGTTTAAGTTTAATTTTTCTATTAAGTGAGCTTCTTTGATATATAGAAATAATCCATGATAGTAATTCATTTTTTTTAAATCTCAAGTACAGCTTTTTACTCTCATAATATAATATATATATATTGTATTTCTTGGTATGAAATTTTCTAAACATTTTTCAGATATTTTGTTTGATCTTATTATGACAAGAGTTAATATTTCACATTAACAAACAAAAAACCCATAAGTCAAAATACTAATACTCTTATGGTAATTACTTTTTCAAATCAAATTTTTAATAAAATTAAAAATACTTCTATAATAAATGATCTTCATATTTCAAGAACATTTAAATATCCAATTACAATTGGTAGAAAGTTTTTTAACTACAACACTTTTTCAAAAAAATATATCTTCTGACAATACTTTTCCTTGTAAATGCAGTCACCCCTCTCTAAAATATATTATTAACACTGATCATGGACACATAATCACTGAAAATTTAAATTTTGTAAATGATCTTGCATTAAAAAAACTATTGTGTTATGGAGCAAAATATCGGCTCCCTTCAAAATTCAATGTTAATAATATTGTTAAACAGTTTGCATAATGACATTGATTTATTTTATATATATATATATATATATATATATATATATATATATATAATTTCATACAATAAACATATTGAATATTTTAATCAGTGGAAAATATTAGTTATTGATCAATTAACGTCTTTCTTCGTCAGGCGCATAGAAGACGTGCAACTACTTTGAAGGCAGGAACAAGAATGCAGGAGTCTGTCTTGCTCCTGCCTTCAAAGTGGTTGCACGTCTTCTTTACGCCTGACGAAGAAAGACAAAGTTCTTTCGAAAAGCCTAACAGATTCCTTATTTTTATGGTGTTTATAAAGAAGTTTTTATGCTTTTATAGTATCACACCAGTTTATTCAATACTTTTAATGAAATAAGTTTAACCCCCAAAAATTTTATACTAATATCATTAGTTCGTCTTTCACCTCTTTTAAGATTTATTTAGGTGGTCGTATAGTCTTTTCATTATTTGGTGCTTAACTTTTCATAAGCATTTAGCGAATATTTTTTTTCATTTTGTAACGGAGGATGCAAATACACAATGTTTTGTTTCATAATGTGTTTTCAATTCCTATTTAGTGTAGAATAAGAAACATGAGGTACATATCTCCAATAAAGCTTTACATATATGGATTAAAACTTATTTATTAAATGCTGCTTACATATAAAATCAAGGAAAAATAAAGGTCATGACTGTTTCTAGTTCAGTCAGAACACAACACTTCAAAATGAACGACAGGTGAAAATGTGCACATCCGCGTTTAACAACTGAAATTAAAAAGGTTGCCTTCTGCCTCTGAAAACTTTTATTAGGTGGGAAATTCTACTATATTTTGGAAATTATTGCAAACAATTTTATTGTAACGGAGGATACAATAGTAATTCACTTTTTTTAAAAAATAAAATTTAATTTGCGTATAAATGAATTTTCAGAAAAAAAAGTCATTGAATAAATTACATATATTTATCACATTAATAAAATAAATGAAGATGTTAATAGAGAAAAATAGGTGTAACACGTAATGGAGGTATAAAAGTGTTGCAAATTCCATTCATTAAAAAGCCATTTTGCCAGTGCCATTCATTAAAAAAATATCTCGAACACTCAGTTTTAATGCCATAATGTCATAATGCTTAAAAAGCCATTTTGCCAGTGCCATTCATTAAAAAATATCTCGAACACTCAGTTTTAATTAAATATATTCTTTAAATGTCTTATGTGTTATAATGTATAAAATCCCTTAGAGTATATATTTTTTTAATTTTTTGTCAGAAATTAACTACCATGTACCGAAAAATTACAATTTTTTTTTTTTTTTTTTTTTTTTTTTTGTAGAATGATTCATATGGGTGGGGGAAGGGCAATACTACATACCGAAGTTTTACCACTATAATCTAAATGTAATTTTCACCTTACTTATCTTGGTATTGCTGTCATTAAATTAGAAAATTTCTGAAATTTTCGTAAATCAGAGAAATTCTAGCAGTGTTTTCTTTTTTTTAAACTATATTTCCTTATGTATTCACCTATAGAATATAGTGTGCTGAAATAACTTATTTAGTGTAATAAAGTCTGAACGTAAAGTTTAAAATTATTTTTGACGAAAACATTTTTTTTATAATTTAAAATGCCATTAAAACTTCAGGTTTCTTCATTTTTTAAAATGTTTCTTTTTTTCACTGGCTCTTTCTTAAATGACAGAACCTACAAATAATGGATCTCGATCTCTGGAAATATCCCCATGTAAAAATCTCGAGATTGCCCGTCTGTCCCCTGCGCACTTCACAATGCCCTATATTCCCTTTCACAACTTGATACTTTTTTTCCCACCTCCTCTGTACCTCGCATAGCTTTCAGCTTATTTTTTCTATTTGGCTCCTTTTATCTTATGTTCCTTTTTGTGCTGGAGCTCCTTGTAGAAGTCCGGGTGGCTTTCGTCAGCATATTTACTTTTTATTTGTTTCCGCTTGGGATCCTAGAGTCATTTAAGATGGGACGGGAAAAGTAATAAAGATATTTTTCCCATACTCAATAATACTTTTTTCGTAAAAAATTTCCTGATCCAGTTTCTCCCAAAAATCAGTAATTGGTCTCGAAGAAACATTACATTTTTTCTTGAGATTCTTACTGTTTTCTGATATAGATATCTTTTTCAATTTTGTTAAGAGAAGATGATGCATATTTTGTTTATGGAGTAGGGTTATAAAAAATAACTGAAAAAAAGAAGACATTTTTGACATTTTTCCAGATGTCTGACCCTCCCCTCCCCCTCCCTAAAAAAATGTTCTTCGAATATAAATTTAGGATTATTTTATATCTGCTTTTATCATAAGAAAAATGTATTAACTCTTTTCGCATGGATTACTTTGAGAAAATATTTTGATTATTGTAGATGGATGTGAGAGGCATAAAGGATAAGTCATGCAGTTTAAATTTACGTCTCGTAATTTTAGTTTTGAAGAGTTTTTCCCTCCTGCCTTTTTATTTGAACATGCTACATGTAGATAATATTTTCACGGACAGCAAAAGAATAGTAAATATACGTTTTAAGTAAATAAATGAGGGTTATATATTAAAAGCATTTTCTTCTTATGTAGAAATCTTTTTACTTGGCGGTCGTGAGTAGAATGTTTACTAATATTTCCTTATTTTCAGAAGGAGAAAATGTGTATTTTTATGGTGATAAAAGAGGGGAATAAAAGGTAGTGACTATACGGAACAAATTTTATCTGATGGTTTTTTGAGGAAAAAAGTTACATAAATTCTAAATGTTAGATTTTAAAAGAGAAGGGCGGGTCATTTAATTTCACAGCTAATGGCTCTTAGGTTATTTTAGTTTTAGAATATTAAGTTTATGTGATTTAGCATTTTTTTTTTAAATACAGAGCTTATTTTTAATGTAGAAGGTGTCTCACTTAAAACCAACTCTGGATTTTTGTACTTACTTTAAGACTAATGTTACAAAATTTCCAATGGACTTACATAATTTTGTGTGAAATGTGTTTGGCATTTAAGGACGTGGTGGAAATGGACAGTACTTTAGTTAGTGGTATTTCACATACTGTATGATACTGGCGACTTAAATAAATATTTATATATATACACGAATACTGCATTTAAAAAAATAATCTTCGTACTAGATTTCTGATAATACTTAAAGTAAATCATTTTTGTTTATAAATAGTGGTAAACAAAATGATAAAAAAAATAGCCGCTGTGGCAGCTATGTGCTATCATCCAGATCTCAAAGTGCAGAGCATTCAAAATTCAGTGTACTTTGTACCCCCCGATGGTGTCCATTTCCAATACTTGTTATATATAATATTACAATTCAGAAAAAGCAAGGTTGAGAAATTCACTACAATATCTTCGTTATTGTTTATATATATATATATTAAATGTTTTGTACAATTAAACCATTGAATCATAAGATATTGACCAAATATTATGAAATCACTATAAGAAATAGCAAAGCAATATACAAATTAAAATATGTTTTCCTATGAAATGAAAATTTTAAAATACAAATGAAAAACAAGAGTATATACACAGATGAAAGCTATATATATATATATATATTTATTGAGCAATAGCATTGACGCAACATTTTCTATGCATAATTATTTAAATAATTTTCATGTATGAATGCTAATAAACTAGTAAATATCTGTGGATCCTGTAAAGTTCCTATTGGTGGCTATTAATTAATATGTAAAACACAAAGTATTCTAACATGAATTTTTTTTTACTTTCCTTAACTTTGTCAAAGCCAGTATTCTTAAAATCTTGTTAAAGCCTACCTTAGAATATTAATAAATTTACTCATTACAAAAGCGTCTCAGTAATTTACAGTCCCATTTAAAATAGGATGACATAAATATTTAATATAATCCCTATTTGTGTTTTCCAGAATCATGATTTGATTGCTGTTGGCTTGAAAAATGATTTAGATTTATAACTCTTTACATTTCTTAATTTGGTTAGAATGAATTTAAAATGTTAAGAGGTACATAAAAATGAAGTATTTAAAAAGCTTTACAAACTATTCCAAAATTTGTTAATGTTATTCTATATTATAAACTAAGAGATCACATGCCTTTATTTCGTAAAATTAAGCCGCTGGATACTGAGAAAATAACACTAGTCCTAAAGTGTTATTCCCTTAGTTCCAGAATCGGCTTCTCATGTTAATATCCTTAAGATGCTGCATTGAAAAGGAGTCTTGAATTCTCAAGGGTCAAGAAAAGGGGCCTCTCGTACCAGTGGATTTAAGGCTTCGAATTTGTATAATAAATGCTGCGTCTTTGTTCGATTGTTTTCCTGAACTATTAAAATATACTTTTAAATGATTTTAGCGTGTACTGAACTGTTTTTTTTTTTTTTTTTTTTAGTTTGATTTTAGAAAAATACATTTAATTGTTAATACTTACACTAACATACTAAAGTTCCCGTAATTAAAAGTTTTTAAATTTTATGTAACTTAATTGCTTTTTAGAAACATGAGGCAATATTAACGATTAAATGCAGACTGAAACAAAATTAAATATTTTGCTCCACTTAATTTGTGTGATTATGCCATCAGAAAACAGCCTTTTAGTTATTAAAACTTTGCGAGTCTATAAATTATTTATTCTTTTTGTCATTCATTTATATAATTAGACATGTACGAATCTTATTCACTATTAATAACTTTTGTTTTAAATATTTTTGAAAATTTTATTCATTTAATATTCGATTTACTACTTTGGATTTTGTAACATCTTAGCATTAGAGAAACAGTATAAAAATACACAAATAATGTGATAAATTACCTAAAGGATAACTAAAATACTTTAATAGGTGTTAAAAATTTATATTAAAATCATCTAGTACTTTCAGCTACGTACCCAGCCTTCATCAAGATTCAGGATTCAAAACGATGTTAACGTCATCTAGACAAGCGACGTTAACATCGGTAAGTTTTCGATTTTGGCTCCACGCGACTCTACACTGTTAAACGTTTTGTGTTGGGTTGAACCAACTTTTAGTGCTGCAATACCTACGACCATTAGATGTTGAAATTTCGTTCCAGCATTTGGAGCTCCAAATGATGGAAAGAGAGTTTAGCATATTTTCATTGCAGCTGCTGAAGTACCAAAGGTTGGTTCAAGCCAGCACTAATTTTAGCAGTGTGGCTTGTAAACTGTTTTAATATGTCCTTTCTGAGGTCATTCTTTCCATGGCAAAGTAGCCAAATTCGGATATTTTCTAACGGACTTTCACCAATTTCTGTTTTCCGCTTAAAATAAGGTGAGTAGAAATCCATTTTTTCCGGAACATTCTCAGTTTTATGCTTATGAACTCTATGTTGAGGATGAAACCGATACTACGGAGTGCCGACAATTTCATAAACGTCCTAGTTTTTAACAAACCCCCTAAATTATCCTGTTTTCCACAAATTCAACTTAATGAATTAACTGCGGTTCTTTAAAAGGAATTGTAAGAAAAAACCAAATTTCACTTCTCTATTGGAAACTGTTGAAACTTTCTACTGTAAGTAGCAAAAAAGACAAAAAAAAAAAAAAAAAAAAAAGAATCGACTGAAAATTATGAATGAATGAAAGTGTAAAGCTTTTAAACAAATCTTTTTCTTTAATAAAATACTTTAAATGTAAATAAGCAGCAAATTTAGAAAAATATAATTTTAGAAATAATTAAAGTAAAATTCCAAATTTGTTTCAGCAATCAAAAATTTAAACAACTTGTGTTTTTTTGGGGGGGGAGAGGAGGATATCGGGGCATCCCCATTTCTACTTTGTACACCGGTTTTCTCTTTGATGCCACCTTATCGTCATATAGAGTCAGATAATTAATGAAACTTAAAGAATATTTCGTTTTTTTTTTTTTTTTTTTTTTTTAAATAACTTTTTAGAATGATTTTTAATTTTTTGGTTTAATAATTAAAAATGTTCACTTAAGAATTTGTTTACTTTTGTAATATTTCCAATAAACATAAAATATCTCATGAATCCTAGAAATGCGTTTTTGCTCATTTTTCGGATTGTTGATTATTGCTTGTGGTAACATTTCAGCAAGTTGTTTTCATGTGGAGATAGTTTAGCGTATTACCAGAAGTCACGGAATGCCATTTATAGCTTGATGTCAGCACGATAATAGCAAATTTATTTCTGCTATATTACTATAGTTTAATAGTGCTAAGACTGTTTCTTTTTTGCCATCTTTCGAAAAAGAATCGAACATCATTATTTCAAGAAAATATATATATACTGAATAAAAATCGATTGATTAAATCATAAATATTTTTTTTTATTAGCATGTAACGTTAATAGTGAAATAAAGAGTTTATTTTATTATATCTTTCTATTTCTAATTTGAAACTTTAAAAAATATAATATTTTTAAATCTGAAATTAATAAGATAAATATTTTATTTCAATTTAATTAACATGATCTTGATAGTAATTCATATATTTGTATCTACGGAAAGTTTTAATACTTGTTTAATACAGCCGAAAATGGACATTTACGATCAACATTATTATATAAAACTGTTAGAAATTTAGCATTTGGAAGAAGGGGAAAAAAAAAAGCTCGGACTAAGCAAACTAAATCTAAATTCTGGTTTTTAAAAGATAGATTTTTTTTTTTTAAATCAAAATCTAAATATATATATCTTCAGTATATTAAAAGAAATTACAAATGTTGTCCAAATGTTTCGAATGCTAAAAGCAGTCAACTTGGGCATTTGATTTATTTAACGTAGAGTATTGTGTTTTTAAAAAACTATTTTTAATAATTTAAAATTTAACATGACAACTTTATTAAATTCATTTAAAATCATAAAAAAAATAAAATAAATAAATAAATTTGCTACAAAATGTGATAGATCATTTTAATTCTTATAAAGATCAAACACCTGGACATTGTTTTGTCAGGTAAATACGAAGCATTTTAATTTCTAATGGCCACTTATACATATGTATTCTGTTTTACTAAATAAGTATTTGGCAAAGAAATTTGTAGCGAAAGAAAAAAAAATTAAATTCTCAAAGTTTACTTTGCAAATGGGATTTTACATTTAAATATTTTCCTTTTCTGAAAAGTAAAATTTAGTTCTTAGCATGTTTAATACTTTATAAATTTTAATATTCTTTTAAATAAAAATAGGCTTCTATATTTTCTGACATTAATTATATTTCGAAAGTTATTATAAAATTTAGAAAGATAGAGTATATAATCGTATTTTAAAGGCATTGGTCCTTAATATTTTGCTCAAAATCTAAATGCATACATTTTTTTATTGAATGAATTTCTGTGTGTACTTTATTAATTTAAAACAAAACTGTTTCGCATAACATGTTCACACTAAAAATTTCAATTTCATGTATTACATAACGTAATAAAAACTTTTCAAAATGGATTAATTTTTTCTAAATATAAAAAAGTTAGGTCACACATATCCAGTATTTAGATTCTCGTTCCCTATTAAATACTTAAAAGGTAAGACTTCGCTGAATATAATATCTCGATTGCAGAGAATTATTATATTAATTACAACGATTATTGTAACTCCGGATTTATCAAAATAATCTTTAGTTGACCATTTCTGAGGTCTTGAACCGAGATGAGAAGCTTTTCATTCCGGAGGATTCAATTATTGATTCTAAATAATCTTTTCAATTTTCATTGTGGGTACAGCCCCTTTTCCTATTTTTAATGTGAAAATCCAGGAAAGGAAACAAATTACCCTTTCCCTCTTGTTAGACTTTAATTAAGACAAAATACCACCCCCTTAAGATCCTTCGGGATCACTGAGCCGAGTGATTAACTCATGGCTACCTTTTGGCAAACAACTCCTTTAGGTTTCTGTACATAGCACGCATGGTATTAGAGAGAGGATTATAGTGCGGTTTTAACTTGCCTGAAGTACACGGTCTTGGATAATGAGATCTTATTTATATATTTTTTTCTGCATAGTTTAAAAGACACCGTTTTGTTTCGCTTAGATTTGTCTAGTTTAAAAAAAGTGTAGTATATATGTCATGAAAGTAATTTCAAATTCATTGTTAAAAACGATATTCTCCACATATGTTACATATTAATTATATTACCATTAATTTAAGATTTGTAAAGTTGCCTTATTTATGAATATGGTAAATTAAAAATTTAAATTTAAAAATGTGTTGCAAGGATAAAACAAACAATAATAATGCAGTAAAGCAGTATAATTTCGCTCAAATTTATAAAACAAAAAATAGTTTGTACGTAGCATAACTTTTAAGTAGCCAACATTTTAAGCCAAATAAATATGAGTCAGAAAATTCATTTAATAAAGTATGTATTCCTTCTGCTTGGTAATAACTTGATTTCATTTATTTAGTACAATTTCTGGTTCAAAAAATATTTGACTTGAAATAAATCAGAAAGTTGACAGCTATTTATAAACTAATTTCAAAGTTTAAATACTTTCTTAAAACCTATATTCTTCATGCATGTTACATAATTTATCCATAAAAGATTTAAATGGGTCTGATTGTGAGGTCGAAAAATACATTAAACTCAAAAAAGGTTTGCAACGAAAGTACAAGAAAACAAATCTGTCAGATCATCGACTTAATTATTTAAATTTTTCACAAGAAGCTTTTTTCATTCTTAAAAAAAAAAATCATAAATACTTCGTATTTTTGATTTTACAAAATTGGATATACTAAGTGGTAATTTAATAACATAACCGTTGTTTTTCGACGTATGATTTTAATATACCGGGTGATTATAATTAAAGTTACGATTTCAAAAATCGATAATTTTAAAACTACTGGTCTTGACATTTTAGCAGAACAATGAGGCAATGGAATTTTGTTTGGCGAAGGAAAAAAATAGTTCCAAAATGTGCCGATAGATGGCGTTGTCAGGGTTCACATTGTCTGGAGATATGCACATTAATAATACGCGCTCCGCACACATAGCTACTATAAAAATGCAGAGCACCAGCTCTTTGCTTGAATGCTTCATCATGACTCTGACTATGAAGGATTGCACTCTGCTCTGGAAGCTTTTTTATAAGAACGATGACTATGCACTTACAGCTATTAGGAAGTTTCGGACATTAAAATCCATAAAAAAGGGTCCAATAACCACAAATGGTCTGCGAAAAATGATTGCTAAATTCGAAGAGACCGGTTCATTTGATGTTAAACGGGGTAGAGGAAGGAAACTAGTTTCGAGCACTACAAGAACAGACTAACAGTGATACTAGAATCAGCAGTGCAATTGGCCGAATGCTGGATATGCCGAACAGCACGGAGCGTAAAGTCCTACGGAACATCTTGCGCTGTTATCCGTACAAGATAACTCATGTGCAGGAGTTGCTACCTGCTGACCTGGAATCACGTCAATCTTTTGCACTACAATTTCTTGCTCGGATGGAAGTAGACAACGGATGACCATGGAACATTCTGTGGTCTGACGAAGCCCACTTTCATTTGCAAGGTTCTGTAAATACGCAAAATTGCAGGATATGGGCTACCGAGAATACGTCCCAGCTACAGCCATTACCTCTTCAGTCTAAAAAGGTCACTGTGTGGTGCGTAATAACGGCAGCGTTTATCGTCGGTCCGTTTTTCTTCGAGGAGATCACACCTGCGGGTCCCGTTACCTGCACCGTTACTCGCAAGCGGTATGAAGCATTTTTGCGTAACCATGTCCTTCCGGCACTTTAGCAGCGTCAGTGTGTGAATCGCACAATATTCTTTCAAGATCCTCCGCACATTGCTACTCTTGTGAAGCAGCTACTGAGTGCTAATTTTGGAGATGATAGGATCATAAGCCGCCTTTTTCCAACAACGTGGCCGCCACGTTCCCCCGACTTAAACCTGTGTTATTTCTGGCTTTGGGGGTACCTGAAGAATGTTGTTTACAGCGTGCGGATTCAGAATCTAGCCGACTGGAAGGCAAGCACCACACACCACAGCCATTGCATCAATACAGATACCCTCCGATCTGTTGTGGAGCATGCGCTTCAATTAGTAGCGGAACAAGGCGGAGGGCATATCGAACAATTTATGCATTAATCATCAGTAATTTGTTTGTTCCATGAAGCTTTTTTTTTTTCATTTTTTGTCATTATCACTGTTGTCACTGTAAACACGTATTCTTGTCTTTTCACTAATACATTTTTAGTAAATCCCTGAACTCTATTTTTTCCTTTTGGCTAACAACATTCCTGTGTTTAACGAATACATTTTTGGTCTTTCCCCTGACATTACCCTGACAGTGCAATCTATCGGCAAATTTTGGATCTATTTTCTTTTCCTTCGCCAAACAAAATTCCATTGCCTCACGATTGTTCTGCTAAAATATCAAGTCATTCTGACCAGCAGTTTTAAAATTATCGATTTTTGAAATCGTAACTTTAATTATAATCAACCTGTGTGTGTATATATATATATATAGACGTGTGTGTCCTTAATCCCCTATATTTCACTTTCCAGCACTGACCACTGGTGTGTGTGGTAGTAGCCTCGAGCCTCCCATCCTGCACTATGATGGTTGCATCAGTTACATGTCGGTACCTGTGGGGTGTGGGAGAGAGATATGGTGGTTGAAAGTTGTCGACCTAGGGCATTTTCATATAGACGTGCGTCTCCCAATATTTGACTTTGCAGCCACAACTACCCAGCGCAGACCACTGGTGTTTGTGTGTGGTAGTAGCCTCGAGTTCCCCATCGTGCACTATGATAGTTGCATGTCGATAGATGTGGGGGTGTGGGAGATATGGTGATTGAAAGTGACCTAGAGCATTTTCATATTTTAACCAAAGTGTTCTAAAAAATGTTTGGAATCTTCTTCAACGGTAATTGGTTCATTCAACTTAACACGAACTAATTAAGATATAGATAACTAAGAAAGAGGATTTCGCACCCCCTAGCGGTGTAAATTGGAACTTAAAGATATTGCAGCGCATGCGTAGCACGCCTGCTATACAATGACGCAGGCAGCAGGGTCGAGTGCCGAAGTTTCGTTCGGAAAGAAGTTTGTTTAGAACAGAATGCGCGCCGAAAAGGGCTATTTTTATCAAAACTGCAAAAGAAAGGCAATGCCAGATGGATCAGCTAGTAATTAAATATATTCATTTTTAAGTAACAGTAACGGGGATTAAGTTGCATCTCTAATTTTCATTAGCTGCTTTCTTTTAAATTAAGTGGATACCGTAATTTCCAGCGTATGATTCACGGATCAAACAAACATGTTTAGACCAGAAAAGTGTAGAATGAAAATTTAAATAAAATGTAGTCATATTTAATAATTGTAGTCGTACTTAATTTTAAATTTCATATTTAATATCAATTTAATATGAAAATTAAATAAAATGTAGCTTATTTGAACGCGGTACATATTGGAATTATTAAATAAAATTCCTGGGTCTAAACATGTTTGTTTCATACGCCTGAAAATACGATACATTAAAAAAATATTGCCCAAATTTACTTTTGAAACCTGTATATTAAAGCAAAACGCGTGGAAGCATTTTTATTTCTCCCAGTAGTTATTTGTCTTTTTATGAGGGCCTCAAGAGTGGTATATGTTCGTACTAGGTTCGATTATGACCAGTTGAGGTAGTTCTTTGGAGATTAGAGCCTTTTAATGTGAATATTCGCAAGATTTTCTTAAAAGAGCCCACCTTTGAAAACCTTTCTCTTGTACATTGCCGCATTAACGCATTTGCCTCCAGAATCACAAATATGAAACCTATGTTCTTCTTAAAGTACTTGTGGTTTTTTTTGTTTTGTTTTTTGAATTTTGAGTAACGGCGAATTAGAGAATTTAATAATATAACTGTTTAAATATTGTTATGCAGTTGGCTAAGGGCAAAAATGATATTATTTTCTTTGTGAATATATGTATGGCTGTCATCTGCTCTGGAGAATCAAAATAATATTTAGACCCTTGATAAACTCCCATCCCAGAGCAGAGGTTCCTCATAATTTTGACCGTTACCGGGTGAAATCACCCGACACCTGTTCCTCCACTAACCTAATAACTATCCAGCCAGGGGACTTTTACATACCATGAATTGTACGTGCACTTATGATATGCACACGGCAATGTTTCAACGACCGAATATAGAACTAAAGCTTCCTGGCATAAATATGCATCTAGATGTTATACAATATAACATATTTAACTTTCGATCGAATATAGCCATTGTGATTCATTAAATGTGCCGCATGTGGAACGCGTGGGCTACAAGGAATTTTTCATGCGTATACCAGCGTTACGTAGGTGTGAAAGTTAAAAAAATTGTTTACTTCCCTCAATTCGAATTTTTTGAATCCGTTCTCCAAAAAAGGATTGAGTCGTTGATCTATTTGAAAACTGAAATATCTGTGCTATAGTGGTCAATTTTCCTCAGACACTCTGGTGGCGAATGTGTTAAATAACCAAACTATGCATAAAATCCAAGCTGTCACTTTTATTTTTACTCATATTAATTATATTAATGAAGCGCACGAAATTTACTGTTGCCTTCTTCTCTTAAAAGTGCCATTAGTGTAAAATTACACAATGATGATTTTTCGTTTATTCAAAGCATGACATTTTCTGCTTCAACTATTCTATATCATCAATATTTATTTTTCAAAATCGGTTAATAATATTTTTACTCCCTTAAAAAGAAATCTATTTCTATACTAAAATGATTTTCTTTGTTAAAATGAAAAATTACTTTTATCAAAAATTTTTTTGTCTTCTGTCTTAATGAAAAAAAAAAAATCCGTGCGCTTATTTTAGAATCCATTAATTTTTTGTATGCAAGGCGGAACTCAGTGCGCATTAATATTATGCATTTAATTATTCTGGCTTAAGCAAATCTTTGAGTTCATAATTGAATGACGGTACACGCGCATTTGTGAAATATTTTTCATTTTTTTTTTTTTTTTTTTTTTTTTTTTTTTTGTTATTAGTTTAAGAACGAAACAATTTATTTCTGTGTATTGAAATTCTTAAATACCATTTGTATATTCGGGTTCTTTTCATTATCCTTTAAAATAGTTTGATTAAATTAAACAGGCTTCGGTTCTCTGACGGTACGGTGTATTTCTATTTTCCTTTCATATTCTTTAATGATCGATGTAAAAAATAATTCTTTAAGCTGATAAACAATGCAGTTTGACTGACACGTTAAGTCTTTCGCAAATACATTTTTCTTTCTTCCTTATACGTATGATGACTATCAGAAATAAATGAGATACAACATTAATCAAAGTTCAGATAGTAGCTGTCAAAAGGTATTTTATTAATACTTCTATTAGCTTGGCAGGGTTAATTTTTGTTGAATATATATATATATATATATATATATATATATAAAAACTTATTGCAAAAATTAACCTATATATATATATATATTTTGCAATATGCAGTTCAAAGACAATGTATGTAAAGGTGAAACATAATTTTTAATTCCAAACGAAAATTATATGCTTTAAATTTCGATACCTTTAATATTTGTCTGAAAATGATATTAAAGGTGTTTATTTAATATGTTTTGAGTTTATACGAGAGTTACTTTGGGCTATTCTCAAGAGTATCTTGCACATCTTTCATTTTCAGGCACATTTAAAGCTGTGAGATATAGTAAATTCTGCCTTCTGCCATATTACGTGCCAAATTACGTGATCTTTTCAATAAATGTAAATTTAAATATCTACATTTATTTATTTATTATTACTTCCCAGTGCCTTCTTTAATAAATACATTTGAAAACTTATGTTTTAGTTTAATACACAGATACGGAATATAGGTTAGTTACAAGTTTTCTTATATAAGGACTTTGTCTTTACATTAATTTTTGAAACCACATGCTTTCAATACATTATATAATTAAATTACATTTATAGAGATTGAAAGTAATTGTAATTATTGTTTTCTACATACCACTATTCATAATTATAAAATTTTGAGATTTTTGTTCACTACTTTATTCACTACCTTTTCTTTACCATGCATGAAATGTAATAAAAATATTCTATTGAAAATCGTTATTGTTATTTTAACTAAATTTTTATATTGTTTTTTTTTTCCTGCATAAAAATATAATTTTGAGTGAAAATTCCATATAATTTCTGTATTTGACTGTTTCCAGAGTTATTTACAAAGATTTTGGGCTATTCATTTTAAAAGTAAGTTAAGCCACATTTCGGGAGGGGGGCGATTTATTATGAATTTTCAATTATAGGCAGTTGAATTATTTTTGTTTGAAAGATCCATATGCTTTAATCAACTAAACATTTTTACTTTTCATATGAATAGTCATTTATCATAAAAGCACTCAAATACCTCGAATAGGAAAGAAAAAAACACTTGCCCCACTTTCAAATAAAAGGTCCATTTATCGAAATAGATCCCCATTATTATAGAATCCTTGCAATTGAAATTCCTCTTTCATTTCTGATAGAATGCGAACTTTCTATTTTAGTGCTATTAAAGCTTTATCTGAGCACGCATTAAAAATAGATTATTAAAAGAATACCCCTTTACTAAATTGTAGTTTTAGAAAAAAGAACCTGTCTAATTGTATTCTTGACCAGAATTAGACTTCTCAACTTGCTTAGTTTTAGAAATTAAGCCCACACTGTTACATTTGTTTCTATTCTTTTGTATATTTTCGCGTAACCACCGAAAAATTATAACTTGTGCAGTGTTTTATAGTGTGCCTGCCATAGAGAATGCATGTGCTCATTTAATTATAACCATTAAATGAACGTTATAACCACCATCAAAAACTGTGAAATTATGAATAAAATTAAAATAACTAATTGACAACAAAACAGGTCCGTTCAACAAACTGAACATATATACCAAACACAAAGTATTAAAAAAAAAAAGCTGAAATTAAATAACAGAAATGGAATAAAAGAAATTTGTGGAATTTAGACAGAATCTTCAGGCGTAAATTGCCACAAATAATATGCGTGGTTTCATCTTCATATTAGCCATAAAATAGCTAAAGAATATGAAATTGGGACAACCACACTAGAATTTAGAGAAATGCACAATGAAACAACAATTCATTTCAAAATAAAACCTGATTAAAAAGGATTGAGGAAAAAAATAATTAATTAAAAACTTGAAATTACCTCATTTGAAAGCAAAATCTAAACTTGAGTCAGCATGTATTA
This sequence comes from Maratus michaelseni, assembly GCA_963931845.1. NCBI lineage: Eukaryota > Metazoa > Arthropoda > Arachnida > Araneae > Salticidae > Maratus > Maratus michaelseni. The sequence goes on from OZ007586.1 coordinate 180,561,933, forward strand.
CAAATTACAAGAATTGGAGCTTTAAGCACATGTTGCCAAAAAAAAGGGGGGGGGGGAGTTATTTAAAAATTGACTAACCATGGATCATGGAACAACTTGTAATGCATAGCCAATCGCAACCCCAATACAAAACCAGCACCATCTACAGAAAAACCAAATTTATATATATTTAAATATTATTAATTTGTGAATAAAGTTCATTGACATGAAAAGAAATGTGTGGTTAAAAGAATAATTTGCCAAAACTAGTGGTTCCCTAACTATGGGTTACGGGCGATATTTTCGTGGATCGCGGAACCATCGCTTACATGTCTTCAAAAATGCATAATTAATTTTATCTGCTGTAATAACATAATAAAATCAGTATTTTAAAACTTTCAAGTTAAATATAGTAAAAAGATTATAGATGAAGAAAACTGCTTTTTTACAATGTTATTTAGTGTAAAGAGCGGCTTGAGGTTAAAGTTGAAAAAAAAATAGTGTCAATTCTGACACAGACTCTGTAGTTGGTGCAAACAAATGCAATAAATCCCATTAACTTTTAAACAAATTTTTTCTCATGCATTTATTAATAAACATATTTTTTAAGGTAGTGAAAGGTTTTGACATCTCCACTTTTACATTAGTATTACCTATTACTTAATCGCGTGTATGCAATCTGCCAAAGTTCATCTTTTCCTTAGGATAGATTTTAGAAAAAGTTCTATATAGCTACCTATTATACGGGTTGTGAAAAAAAATTAACTTTAAGATGGGTCGCGAAACAATAAATTTGGGAACCTCTGGTCTAAATATTTAACCATTAAAAACATTTAATACGTGTTAATGGCTTCCATGCCAATCAGTTTTCGTTCAATTGCACGACAGGGCCGTAAACAGATGACAGCTGGTTGTTGTGAGCCAGCCCCTCTGGACGTCATAATCTTTTAATAATAAATAGTATGCATATTACAATTAATTTTTTAAACTTGGTAATCAAAGATTTTATAACAGGTGGATTTGCTCTCTACTTCTATCTTTATATGTTTATCAGTAAAACGGAGGGGTAAAGATCCGAGGTGATTTAGACACACCAAATAATTTCGAAGTGTCCTTTGACTTTTTCGGCCAGTCAGGTCCCTGGTTCAGGGAGGTTGGTCTGTGGTACTCTAGTGTTTTCAGCTTTTTAATCTTTTTTTTCTTTTTCCAGAAGTAAAATAAAGCTAAATTTTTAAGAAAAGTACCTCAATTTGATGCCTCGTTTGTAGATAATATTATATCGAAGCAAAACTAACCCAAATCCAGTCCAATAGGTTTAATTTTTCTTTCCAATAATATTCAATTATTCCAATGATTTTCAATTCCTCTTTGATATGCACTTGATTTGAAATCAATTAAAGCGTTTATTACTGGGTATCTAAGTGAAACATTATGAAAAATTACATCGATGGTGGTAGTTAATTGATACCAATAATAATTTAAAAATAGTCTTCATACAGGGCTTCCTATTGTTTTAAAGCAGATTACTAAGATTAAAAATGTAACTTGCTCATGAAGACTATGTCAACACGTTACTTTACTTAAATCGCAAAGGATTAAAAGGAAACTGGTGGTATATTTAAGGCAGTTTAAAATTTCTAAAGTATTGTAGAATTTTAAAAGCTGATATGCCCTCAAAGTGTTCGAATGTTAGTTTTTTATTCAAACCAATTTAAAAAATTGGTCGTAATAGTTGTTTCGATTTATTTATTTATTTATTTTTTATCATTAATGCATTTAGTTTTAGGAAAACCCACTCGAAAATGATATACGTAAAAAATAAAATGAACTAACCGTCGAAATTTCTGAAAACTTTGCTGAAAATGGACTGAAACATCATTAAAATGATGAATTTCTAAAAAAGATGAGCCCCAAAATGGATGCAGAATAAAAAGTGTATTCAGATTGTATGTTCCGATTTTGTTTCTTTACTGGTGGCAGTTTAAGACTTCGAAAGCTTTTCTAGTTGATCCGAATAAAAATGGACATTGTCACGGAAAATGCCGATAATTTAAAAATGGGGGAACTCCGAGTTCGATATTTCCGATGCTGAATAAATGATGTTGCCGATCGATATTTATCTTGTAAGTCTCTGTAAAACTTGACGTGACTTATCTAATAAATCATTTCAGTCAATCCACTAGCTGTTGGTACCTTCTAAAAATTCACATCTCCTGCAGCAGAGCATTTAGCGCAGTCTTCGATGGGCGAGGCAGAATTTCTGCTAAGAGAATATTGAAAGTAGTTTATTAGAATAAAAGGCATATACGAGCTGAAACATTTGATTTATCGGAGTGGATGTTTAATTGGGCGTAGTCCCAGTTGATCTTTTTTTCACTACCGATGCCCAAAATACACCTCAATTTAGAAAGTGGAAAGGGGAGAGCTATATTTTTTTTGTGTGAAAATGGATAAGTTACAGTAAATCGTCAGATTTTCCAAGTGAGTGGAAAAGAGTCGTGACTAGGCATTAGAAGTGAGTTTTTGTAACTAATATATTTTCTGTAAGAGTATCATGCTGTTGGCTGAACGTGAGATGAAATTGAATTTACCGAAATTACCCAGAGCAACAGTTGCGTGTAATACTTATTTAATAGTTTTAGGGGAGTCAAACTTTTATTTAAAAGTCCTTAAAACTTGCCTGGAAGAGAATAATTTTTAGTCAACTGTTGTGGAATTTTGAAGATTAACATATAATAAATGTATGGTTCAAGAAAAAGTTGGCGCGCAGTTTTACTGTTCCATTAGTCTTCCATTTTTCTGCCCACAAGCTTATTTTTCAACAAACCAGTCTTTAGTCAGTTTTCAAAAGATAGTTTTTGTCTACTGTAGCACAGACTCACAAAAAGAGCAAGAAAGAGGGACAGAAATTGCTCGTTTAATTTTTTTTTCTCAAAATAATTCAAATTTTTAATACTATGTTGAATAAAAAATATTAATTTAAAAAATTTTCTTATGTTATAGCAAAGTGAATTAGATCATACGCCATAATATTTATTTTTTTAACAACCTACATACGGATTTCATTTTATATTTACCTAATAATAAGTCAAAATAAGTCATTCTCTTAGAAAAAAAAATAGTTGAATAAATAAAACTCATACTCATTTGCCTGAAAATTTTGCTCGGAAATATAAGTAATATATCGTATCCCATACATTTTAATCGCCAAATTATCTCAGAAATAAAACTGAGATAGCCATTTGACTGGAAATTGTCTTTCAATTTATGTTAAATGTAAGCTTAGGTACTATTCCATTGACGAGTTGTTATTCACAAATTGATGATCGCGGACACAATAAATTCATATAGACCGACTCAGTATTGGATAAAGCAAGGAGTCGACGAAAAAGAGTATCCGATGAAAAAGACGACGATCGTCTTGAACTGCTTCGTGCAAGCAATAGTGCACATATAGAAGTTTATCAATTGATGCCCCCCACCCCCCTCCAAAAAAAAAACTTCAATTATACTTTTAAATTGTACTGCTTTCCATACATGTATCTATTCATTTGTTTTTGTAATAAAAGCTTGAAATTGTTAGGAGACTTTGTGGATACCCTGTATTTTGCTTGAGCTAATGTCGGCTGACAACAATTGTGTTCGATTTATCGGTGTCTTATCTATGAATTCACGCCATTGCTCTTATATATGAAGAAAATAGCTATTGATGCTAATAGTTTTAATAAATGGCTAAAGTATTGAGTTATTATTTACATACACTGCTGTCCAAAAATTAAGGGGCAGTGACCGGACGCTTTAGCTTTTTACACGGTTTGTCGAATATCTACTGAAATTCTGGACGAAATGTCCTTGAACTTCGAGGATATAAAGCACATGTTTGACTTCAAGAGCAGTAGAAACAGTATACTACTGCAATTAAAAAATTAAATATTGAATATTTGATGAGATATGAGCATTTGTATGAAATAATTTTTAACTGCGCATGCACTAACTATACTGTGACGAAGTTTTTACTCAGTCACATATGTAGATTAGAGAGGGGGGGGGGGGTATCAGCCGAAAATCTGATCCTTAAGAAATATAAGTACACCAAGATGTTGAATTTTTTTTTTTATGATTTGGTAGCCAATTCTATAGAGCAACTCGTATAAAAAGACCAGCTAAATATCGTCAAAACTCAGAAAGATATCGTCAATATAGTGAGCTAATTGACAAATTGTGGGGGGGGCAGGTATCCCTTATCATACATTTGGATCCCCTGCCCCCCCCCCCCCAATTTGTCAATTAGCTCACTATATTGCCGATTTTTTCTGAATTTTTACGATATTTGACTGATCTTTTTATAATAGTTGCTCTATAGAATTCACTACCAAATCATGAAAAAGTAATCTTTGGTATAGTTCTAATTGACAAATTCGAGGGAAAATCCCATATAATCCAATGGCATTTCCCCTCGAATTTGTCAATCGGGTCACTGTATTGTCAAAAAAAATCTTTGGTATAGTTCGTGCATGCGCAGTTAAAAATTATTTCATGCAAATGCCATATCTCATCAAATATTCAATATTTAATTTTTTAATTACAGTATACTGTTTCTACTGTTCTTGAAAACAAATATGTGCTTTACTTCCTCGAAGTCCAATGACAATTCGTCAAGAATTTCAGCAGATATTCGACAAACCTTGTAAAAAGCGAAAGTGATAGGTCACTGCCCCTTAATTTTTGGACAGCAGTGTATTTTAAATGAGCTACATATATTATAACCATTAACAATTACATATGCTGTATATAGAGACAAACACAATATTATTTTTATTGAATAAATTTTGAAAAAATATTTTTATTGAAATGTTATATATAGATTTCAAACGCATAATCCATTATAAATAAATATAATCATGAATTTAATATTTAATTAAAGTATATGGTTTTGTAGTTGTCGGCTTTTCGAGTATAATTTGTCGTTTTTTAAACCTGAATAGAGCAATTCCAATTTAGTCTAATCGGTGAAGAAATAAAACAAAAAAGAAAGAAAGAAAATCTACCAAAAATTTTACGCTTGCGTGTTTCAGAACATAAAAACTGCATGTGTATGCGATTTCTATGATAAAAAGAGCTCTCACTAAATTCCAGAGTTGTGGGATACAGATTTAGAACATACATTTTTTTTTATTGACAAGAAACTAGAGTTAGGCACGAATTTAAAATAGCTGAAATAGTACAGCTTTATTTTTTATTTTTATTTATCTTTTTTGCTGTTGTTGTTATTTAATATATGCAATTTATGTATTACAATAAATATTTCCCCAAGCAATAATTTTTTACATCTATTAACGTAAGATAGTTTTTAATGAGGCATCGAAAACTTTGTCGACAATTAATGGTAATTTGCCTCAGTATGTGGGTGTTAGAAAGTGCAATTTGCACACACCCCCAGAAGAGTTACATTATGGAAAGTTTTCAAAAACTTGAGAATGCTAATTTTATGACGACTGACAGTCAGCAAAAAATGGAATCAAATATTTTAAGAGGTTCCCCTTTCTACTGCTCCTTTTAAAAATATTGATTAAAGATCTTTCCTTCAGATATTTTATTGCAAATACATAGAAAATAAATACTATACAGTTAGCCGCACACTAGCTGCATGTTTTACTTTCTTAAATTTCTATGTTAGTGAGCTGCTTAAAAAAGAAAGTTGCTTAGTATTACTGATTTTCAGACTTTATATGCAAAAAAAAAAATGTTTATAATTACTAAAAATTTCTTATTTCAAATTATGAACTTTGGGACTGAAGTTACAGTCAGCTTACCAGCAATATTGTATATGTATATATATATCGGTTTTTCGCTGCGTCACTCGAGAAACTACCGTCTCTCATGATAATCATGCAATCTAAAACTATGTCATTTAACCATCAAATCTTTCTTTCAAATATTTTGGCCTCGTGGTTTGAAACTTTATTGCATTCTTTTTAAAGAAATTACATTTTTGCACAGTGTAATTGAATGTCATTTCAAAAACCACATTAGTCATAGAATCAGAACTTTTCATAAATTAAAAAAAAGTAACTGTATTTATACACAAGTAAACGAATTTTTATGGGGTTTTTTTTGGGCTGATTATAGAGTTTGGACTTCAAAGTTTTTAAATATCAAATAATTTTTATAATTTATGAAGAAGAATTAAAAGAAAAATAACAGAAACTGTTCTTGAGTTTTGTTGTTTTAGCAAGAAACAAGGTTAGGTGGTATTTAATTTGAACAAACAGTCATATTAAACATATTTTTAATCAAAATTAATGAAGATAACTCTTACACAGGAACATTTTTATGTTTTAGAATGGTATTTCATGCAAATGGTAACATAGTAATGTAATATGGTATTCGCATGTAATCTGGTATTGCATATAAAAAACACTTAAGTCGTTGCCTTTATGTCGTTTAAATAATGAACAAAAATTAGAAGGTTTTATTTGAAGAGGAGGGAATACACTGACTTATGTGGTTATTACCCAGATCATGGCTCTACCTTTAAGGAAGCATTTTCGACAAAAAAAGTATATTTGGAAAAAACTTGACTTATGTGTTTTTTGAAAAGACCTATTCAATTAAAATATATAATTACTTCTGAAGTAAAAGCGTGCAATTCTAGTATGAAATTAATTCACTGAAGGTCGATATTGCCATTCAAAACATTCGTTGTAGTTATTGTAATACATTGTAGTTATTGTAGTTATAAAAATATCAACCAAAATTGGCTTATGAAAGCTTCAAATATACAAATCTAAAACTTCAGCTCATTCCATTAAGTAGTTTTTGAGTTATGCTTTAAAAAACCACTCGCAATGCAGTTTCTTTATTCTTTTTTTTTTCAATTATTAAAAATGAATTTAACATTAGGAGTTCAAAATTTTACATCTTTATAATTCCTAAACTTCTTGATCGAACGACTTCTCGTTTGGTACCCAGAGGTAAAATTTTTCGACAAATCCAAATATGATGTCAAAATTAGGTTTTTGTATTGAAATTTTCAAAGTTTGTCACAATTTTAATATCGAGATGGCCTCTGAGCCTTTTTCTTTAGCATGAATTGTAAGAATACACTAATTCTAATTGAATGGCCATCTTCGATTTATCTGAAACAATGTGGCGATTAAATTGTATGGGATATTATTATTATTTTATTTTATTTTTATTTTTATTTTTTGTCCGACTGTACATGTCTCAAAGCTAAATTTAACAGAAAAATTGTAAAAGAAAAATATTACACTTTAATAGTATCCTGGTTACAGAATTTTAATGAACTAATTCCCATTATTGTTTCTGGTTGTATTTATTTACAAAGAAGTCTAATGTAACGCACGCAATATATAGAGCGATAGAGGTATTAAGGTGTATACATAAAATACAAAATATACAAAATAATAATAATAATGTATAATACAAAAAAAAAAGTAGCCAATTCAACCTTCTTTTATGATCATGTTCAGATCATATAATTAAGTATTTTATATATAAGCATTAACGTCATAAATTTCTGTTGCACAGGACTATTACAGATTAACGATGTAAAAATGTTAACAATTCTGGAAATTCGAATGCGAATAAGGAATGTTGCTAGCCAGGTAAAAGTATCAATTATGAAAGCATGTAACATTTGATTCAACTGAAAAAATATCTTAATTAGTTATCAAAATATTTTTCTCATAAATTATTAAGTAGTTCTCACTGCAAAATTATAAATATAACATGTAGTTTTATCACTAGCATTATCTATCTGAATTATCGACATTCTCCGTAAATGTTTACTCTAGGGTATTTTTCATCATCCATTTTCTCCTCTTTTTTTTTAATTATAATATTTCTTTAAATATCTTATAGTACGTAGTCTAACTTTAATTTGGCCGATATTTCCTCATCAACATCGTCAAAAATAAAATCGATCCTGTTTTAATAAGCTTTTAGTTGTTGTTCACTTACCAAGTCAATAAAAATAGCTGTTTTAAAACCATATTTTTAACAGATTTAAAATTAATTTATAAACACTCAACTTGGGTCAAGGATAAAATTAATGATGAAGAATAAGTTAATTGTGCTGCACAATAAGATTTGAAATTCCTATAAGATATCTTGGGTGTCGGCGGTGGTATTGCTTCGTGTATGCAAACTATTATGTACGCTCTCCACACACATATCCAATCTACGGTTTAGTTCTAACCGAACAAATGTCTTAATTGATTTGAGAAAATTGTCCTAAAATTATAGAGTTTTAATGTTTTAGTATTATTGCATACAAATTTTCAAAAAGGAAATTTTAGGGACAAAGTTTGCTGTGACATATACACTGACGAGGTTTATTTTCAGATTATCTTATGTAATAAATGTCCGTTAAAAGTAATTATATAATAAAACTTTTGTATATATATATATATATATATATATATATATATATATATATATGCTGGCTTATTCATAGTTTCAATTCTCTCGCTCTTTGACTATCACTTTTTATGTATAGAAATATTCGCTTTTCATAATCGCATATTTCTTCAATTACACAAAGCTAATATTTCTATTATTACAATTTAGTAGTAATCAAAACTCGGGAGGAGACTTGGACATTATGTTTATTACTGTAATAACATTTAACACTATAAGAATACATTTTAACACTATAAGAAAGACTTTCTTAGTATAATGTCTGAAAAAAAGTTTCTTTGAACAAAGAAAAGAAATTAAAAAACTAATATTGAGTTTTCTAAAACTAAATCAGCCATAAACAGGTCTATTTACACATACATAATATTTGTAGTGTGCAGGGTATATCATTTTTACTATTTTTTTAAATTTCATTACTAATTCTGCAATGGAATAAGTGCTGTTTCAGCAGTTTTAAAACATTCTGCATATATTATGGTAATTAATTTACTATATCAGATCGAATAATGTTCTTTACATTACAGCTATTAGTCATTAATTTTTATTCTATATCTTTATGCTTATACATATTAAGGCAAATAAAAATGGAACATTCTTTGAAATAGGAGCATCGGAAATTGTGTTGGAGTGAATGGGCTGCTTATGCACATTAAATAAATTAATTTCCGTTCCTAGTTACCAAGCTCAGGTGATACGAAATCTTTCTTTTCATATTCTTCTACTTCGTCCAATATAAGGTTTCAAACGGGAGATGCAAAAGGATCTTTGTTTTATTGTGAGATATGAGAGATAATGAATTTCTTTAGAAATTAAAAAGCCCTCTTTGTCTTTTTTTATTTTATTATCACTCTGTAGTATGTGTCTGCTATAGGTTATTTATGTATTGTCTTTTTTGTTTTCTCTCTCTCTCTCTCTCTCTGAGAAAGTGATAAATACGTAGAAAGTGGAATTTTTTCCTCAGAGGAATTAAAATTAGAAATATTTAATATCCCAAAAGGAAATTACGTTACTTTATGTTGAATATTAGGAATAAAATTAGCTTCTAAACTAGTTTTTCATTTAATTAATGGAATAGTTCTAACATTAATCTTTAATTAAAATAATTAACAAAAATTTTCTTAAATATTACTATTAGTATACATTACGTTGTAAAATATAATCTGCAAATCAAAAATATTTATTTATATTCTCTCAAGACTGGTAAAATAAGGTTCTATTGCATTTATAACCTTTATATATTTATTTACATATCAGTTTTTGTCATATTTCGACACCATCACATTCCCAATCTTTTTTGTTGTTGTTGTAAGAAAAGTAAGAATTTAAAGTAAAATAAAATCCTGTTTCTGATTTTTTTTTTTTTTGTAAATTATTATTACATAATATTTATTGCTGCTTTCACACTATTATCAGTTAAGAGAAATTTCTGTTGTATGTTTGAGCAGCTAGAAAAAAGTGCAAAATGCTCTTAAAATTTTATATAGGATGTATATATTTATATTCAAATTCTCAAAAGAATTTTTCACATGACTTAAGTATTTAATTAAAATGTTTCTACGAATTACTACTGAAATCAATGTTATTTGATTTATTTTATATTATATATTTATTGATCAGTTGCCAGACAATTGATTATCCTCCCTCCAAAATAATATTTAAGCAAATCTAAATCTGTCACAGAAAAATAGTAATAAATAAATGAAATAGAGTAACGAATGCATTTTTAAAAATCTTGGAAGTTTATTTGCGTTTGAGATATTTGTTACTTCAATATTCTGATATCATTTATTAAAGCATTTAATTTCACAATGCTTAATTTTGAGTTAATATTATTTGTTTCTTTAAATTAGAGTAATTATTAAAATTATAATCAATTCTTAGTTTGTCGACTGCTTTTAACAACACATACATCATCATATGTCAATAAGTAAAATTGATTAGTTACTACTCTTACTATAGAGAAGTCTATGTATGCCATTCATTTATACGTAGGTGGAAATTAAAATATATCTCTGAGTGATGTATGAAAATGCTGAATGGATACTTTTACTTGCTACAGTAATTATTTATAATGAGGTTAATTGACTCTCATTTAATATTTTTAAATTTCTATTCTCTTTCCGAAAAGCTCTAGAGAATTATTTCTGTAATTTATTTCAGTATCTAATATCATTTTATGGAGTGGTTATTGTTATAAATAGTTGGTTGTTACAGTATCGCAAGATAATCCTTTGCATCCCTATTACCTGAAGCGCTGTACTTGTGAGAAAATGTTTGTGTCTTTTAAGGTAAATTTAAAATTTGGCGTATAAGTTTAATGAAAATTTTGTAATTTGGCGATTTATCCCTTACTTGGCTTTCTTTATTGAATGTTCACTTTATTTGGACTTTAATTATCGTGTTCAAGAACAATTTAAGTATCTGTACTTACATAAGCTGCTGCATAGGAAAAGAGTCGAGTGTTTTAATTAAATATCCTTTTCTGCGTGATTTGGTTTTCTAGGCTGGTCTATTCTAAAAAAACGTTTTTTTTTTAAATCTGTTGTAGAAGGTGATGTATTAAGAGACTTAGCCCGTCAACTTAATATAAATTTGTACATTAGTATCTTAAGTTGTCGTTTCTGAAGTTGCAAAAGTACTTTTTAAGACATTACAATAGACCCAAAAAAAGTTAGCATTATAAAGTAAAGTATGTAGTGCTAAGTACGATTATTTATGTTATACAAATTAGTCAATCATTATGAAATCTAGTCTTCGACTATATATACCTCGAATTTTATTTAGTTTTGGGATTCGAATGTGAAAGAAAAGTGCAATAAATTAATTTATTCGCTAACTACAGTTTAAAAGCACATTTTTATTTTTGCTATTAACTACGTTTTTAAGAGGACTCAATTATTTTATTTTTTTAACGATGATTGTTCTTTAATATGGTATTACAAATTAATTATTATTTTTTTTTCATTTCGTCCGAAGTACTCACGAACGTACGTCAGAATTTTTTTAAAAAAAGCATTCTATGTAAATCAAAATTAATAGTTACAAATACATATTAATTTTTACTATGGATTTATTTTGGTTTCTAATCTATTGTTTTGGTTGCTTCCAAATTTTCATCTTCATACCGTAATATTGGTTATTAAAAACCCAAATAATACATTTAGTTCGCAAAAATATAAGACGCTTAACACTACTTTAGTTAATTAACAACTTCATGCTGTTGACGGAAATATTTTTGTGGCACATCGGTTGCTATTGGGTTTTATTAACAATTTAAGTGTAAATTTTCCATATTAATTAAAATCTATATATTTAAAACGCAAAGCGGATTTAAGACCGATTGCGCTTAATCTGAGCAAATGCAATCAGCATTTTAGGGTGATTTTCTGTCGCTAAGCGGAGTGGGAAACCAGTTTTCAATTGATTTCATTTCAGAGTAACATTAAAAGAAGCAAGATGGCCCAGTCGTCTAAGGCGCCAGAAAGAGGAATTCTGTTTCTGTAAAGGGAGTGTGGGTTCAAACGCCGCTCCTGTCATAAGATGTTTTCAGATATTGTTAGTATTCTGATAGCTTAGTTCAACAATGCAAGTTATAATTTATTTCAGGCGGGAAAGTTATAGAATTTGTTTTTTCTTCATTATTATTAAGTAAAATTTAACATCCCCAATATTCTTTTGAATTCGTGATTTTATATTTAAATTAAAAGTTTTGGCACCCAATTATCGATTAAATAAATTGAAATGATCTACGATTTTTGGTATATTTTTTATTACAATTGATCAGTACGGCATATAAATTAAGAAAAGTAGATGTTATATAAAAAACTGTGAGGCCATCTATTGGTACTGTAATGCAGATAAATGTTTATATTTGAGAAAACTAATAAAATTTGAACTTCAAAAATTTCTTCATTAGTAAATTTTTTAAGGAGGATGAAAGCTGAATTATGTGGAAAATATTCTTTTGTCTGTATCCGTGTAAAGACAGTTTATATGCAGTCAATTGCCAGCTCGGTTATAAAAGAAGAGGTTTTTATTTCTTTCAGCTATTGGTAATGAATATTCTGTAAAAATTTCTGATATTTTAATCGTGTTATGACCTTTTTTATGGAAACTTTTAAGTGGTTTACCGTCAAGTTTTGACGAGTACAATGTAGTAAAATTTTAAAATTCATTGATGTTATATAATAAAAATAGGTTAACATACATATTAAAAATGTAGTCATTATTATTCTTATTATTTCACTGATAACTTCATGTGAAACGCTGAAACAGCTTACCGGTTGCACATTTTTTTTAGAGCAAGAGAATCAGTTGCTTTCATTAATTAAATAATGGTGAACAAAAATCAAAATGGAGTTTTTTTTTTTATCTTGTAATCAGCCATTAATTTAATGAAATTTTGATTAAAAAATATTCATTTAAGTGTACATACTGGAATAAAAGGAAAGAAATTTTAAGAATTTTTAATTATAACAATTCTTCACTTATCATTAACGCAACATCTAACTTATAATAATACAAGGTGCATAAAAATTGTATTAATTTATAAATGATATTTTTGCTGTTGTACGTTTGATAGAAAATGCTGTATAACTGGTTCATATTTTGATATTTTAATAATATACATAGGAAAATTGGGTCCATGTGACATTTTATTGCAGTGGCTGTCTTATAAAGTTCGTTTGAAAAAAGTAAAGTTTAAATTCATACCTAAAGGCAAAAGAGCTACTTATAAAAAAATCTGCATAGCATCGCAGAAAAAAAAAAATGTTTATTCAAGTAAATATAATTGCATTATTTGTGTTAGTCTGTACATGATAAACAAAATTTTATAACAAAAACTTAATTTTATCTATATGATTATGATTAAATTAATATTTGTCTCTTTTTAGAGAAATTGTCGAACATGCCCTCTTGGGAGCGCCTGTCATAGGCTATGGTGGTTACCCTTGTTATAGTGGATTCCTAAGTATTACGAAAATGTAATCATAAATCTAGTTTTGATTCAGACACCTCTCTACTAGTAAACTTAGTATAATCGGGAGCATTGCAGATTTTTTTTTCCAAGTCAAACAGATTTTGAACCAGCCCTTTTACTTCATACTTGAACTGAAATTTATTTAGCAGATAGATACTATATAGAAACAAGATACATTTTATCAAATAAATTTTCTGGTTCAAAATATTTGAGGGGGGGGGGGGAGTTGGAAGGTTGACAGCTATGCTTTAGGAAATCTCCCCACTAAGTTCATTAATGTTTAAATGGTAAAATAAAATCTCGTAAAAAAATATAATTTAATTCTAATAATTAAAATAAATAAAATTTTAATAAAATTTAATTCTAGTTAAAAAAGAAATAAACAGTAATTAAAAATGCTATAAACCTATAAATAAAATCGCACTTAAAAAACCGTAATTAAAAAATATATTAATAAATCCATTTTCTTCTTTTTTTATGTAACTAAAATATAAATGGACAAAATCAAATAAGTTGTTCGTGAGGGGGGGGGGGGGGGAGAGAGATAGTATATTAAACTGAATTTATATACTAGCACAATTATAGTAAAACACAATCCAGGATAAAATTAATGCAGTTTGTATTTACGTATATTAAAAAAGTTTGTTGTAAAACATGCTTCATTTTATTTGAAACATGAAATTGCAATACTGAAAAGTATTTTCTCAATTATCCTTGCTTCTATCACGAATTTGTTAGACAAGTAAAAATAATACCTAAATACCCGAACTAGTTTAATCTTCTTCAAAATCCATAGTCTATTAATGGAGCGTCTTTTGCTAATCTAGTATTTCTATGTTAAAATCTTTTTTTCTTTTTTTAAATGTCCTAGTCTGCAATTTGCAAAAGGTATTGAGATAGCTCACCTTGGCGGCATGGCTGAATGTTCGCGTCGCCAACGCCGCCTTGTCCCACGTAGCTTCCCTACTCAGCTACTTAGCTTTCAGAGCGGGGTGCATTCAGCGGCAGCATGCGCCCCTTATGGCTGATAGGGTCCTATGTTTTTCTGCAGATTTACGCGCCTTTCGCTTTCTCTCTCAACTCAAATGTTGTCACTTTTTTTATTCTTACAGATGCAGGTCGCGTATGTAAATGATTTCAGGAATTTTCGGTTGCCGAAAAGATTTTTATAACTTAGTGATTTTGTGCGCCAGTGTCTTTTGTGTGTGATTGTTACTGATGTTAGAATTACAAATATCTTTGGAGTACTGTGAACTTGTGCACGGGACACCTCTTTGGTTTAACTGTCAAAACTTTGTCATGTGAAAAACATAATGTCAGACACCCCCCAAAAAGTTTTCTTTTTGATGAGTTTGTATATTTCTTAAAGTTTTCTTTACCTTTTTTTGGAGAAAACAACAATTTGATCACTTAATTTAACTTAAGAATATAATTAAATCATGTAACTTTACTGCATAATATGAAATGCAGTATTTTTGCTGTTAAAAGTTATTTATAATTTTGGATATGTTATGGAATTTCTTAAGAATATATCTAAATGATATAGATTTTATAGAAACATGGTCCATTTAAATTGGCTTTCATACTCAATATCATCTATTATGATGACGAAGTCGACGTTTAATTATCACAAAAATATGAAAGTAAAAGCAAAAATTATACGCTGATACTCTGTCTGAAGACACAATATTGTTTATAAATTTCGTTCCTGCTCCACGTGTATACATAAACAAGGCCTGAATTATTTTCACTGATGAACCTTTTTAAATTTAGAGTTTGACTAATCGTAGCATATTTTTACACTGAATTTTCTATGTTCTTTGTTAATACGTGATGAAATCAATTAGGATTTGATTTTTCTTTCATCTCTTACTTGAATGGAAGAAATCTTCATTGGCGCAAAAAAATGCTTAGTTATTAGGTATTTGCTAAAAATTACATAAATTGCATTATTTTCAAATTCGAAGCAACATAAATCAAACTTGTGCTGAAAGATTTTAATTTATTTCCATCGTGTAGGGAGACAAGATTTATTTTCCTTGTCAAAATGCCAGTATATTGAAAAATGCTTATATTTCAGAAATACGTTTAAAAAATTTTGAAATATAAATTCTGGTATTTTTTTGCAAATTCAAATCATATTGATCAAGCTGATTTAATGATTTTTGAAATTTCATGCCTTTCTATATTTTTACTTTTTAAGTTAACGATACATTAGTGCAATTAGAAAATGAAATGTGCTTTATAGCGTATATTTTAAGAATATAGCATCATAAAATTAAGAGAGATAAAAAATATTTTGAAACTTATTAAAGAAAAAAGCAATTTACTCAAGTTTAATAAAAGATATTTTCAAAAATCAAAAGTGAAGGTTCCTTTGTATTAAAAAAAAAAAAAAAGTAGTAAGCTAATGTAACTCGAAATACTTTTAAAGACTTTAAACATCTCCCAGAATTTATACGTTGTAATTAAAATCAAAAGTAATAAGTATATTTCTACATCTAGTTTTGTTAGAGAAATATTAAAGTCGTATACCTTTTTGAAAGTGAAAAATACGTTTGAAATTTTGCGAAGCAAAGAGAAAAACAGTTACTATAAATCCTTCCCACGAAAGAGTTTTAGTAATAAGTTTCTTTCTTGAAATTTGAGGACTTTAAATTGGAGGACATGTATTGAAAAGCAACTGGGGAAATCTGCTCTCCCTAGCCTGATCTTTTTTCATTTCTACTGCAGTCGTTCCAGCAAGCAAGAGGAAACCAAATCCAGGGGCGAAAGCTCCCAATTCAAATTATTGGCTTTGCCACATTCATGAGCGGCGCTGACTCGCCTTCTAGTTCAAAATAAAAATATATCAACTTTGAAAACAGTTATTTTTAATCCGATGTGTTGTGTTACGGAAAACTTCGAGTACCTGCTGGAAGAAAAATGTTAAACTTTCTACACATGGTATTTAGATAAAAACTTGTTGATAACATTTGTTATGCATAACAGCAATCTCAAGTAGAACTCCAACGGAACGCTATTAAAATTAATGAAATGAAAAAAAAATATTCCGAAAGAGTAAATCGAGTAGAAACTTTTTTACGAGAGAAAAGATCTTGAATCGCAATTTATTTTATTCAAAAGTTTGCTTCATGTATTACGTTTATTGAAATTTCAGAAGAGTACTCAATGTTGCTGCTTTTATTGGTGATGGCTATTGTTTCTCATGAAACGTGAATGAATTCTTTCAAGCTGAAAATGGAAGAAGTAATTAAAGATTTAAAGTACTTTATCTTCCTTGTCATCAAAATGGCTTTATTCAGTCTTTTAAATTGACATTTTCAGCTGCGTAAGCTTTCATACAAATTTTTTAATATAACTTTTTTTTCTTACGATGAAGTCAAAAGGTTGCGAGTTGAAGATATTTTAACGTTGTATTTTGTTTCTGAAACGATTAATGTGTACCTTTCTCATGAGGTGACAAATCAGTTTTACAAATGATTTATTTCAATTATAATAAGTTGAAACTCACGTTATTTTTTAAGTATCCCTATCAATGTTAGTCAAGTAAATGCATTTAGATTTATTTTTACTTTATATTTATTGAAAAGAAAAATATCAAGTGCCATCAACTATTATTAAAATAGTCGTGTATTTGTTCATCGTCGTTGCAAATTTATGTAATAATTTTTTTATTGAAGACACGTCTTCCCAACGCTAGCAACTTTCTCAAAGTCTTGCATATCAATGAAAGGTTAACTATTAAATTTTTTATTGGCTTCAAGAATAATTACAAAGACAATGTTTCTCGTATCTCTGTATGCTATTGCAATCACTATAGGACTTTGTTTGTATTGGTTTCTTCACAGTAGTTCAACAAAAAAGTCCCAAATAATTCAGGTAAGTCGTAATTTTCAACTATTTACATTCATAGTTATTTGAAAATTCGTAATATTATTCTGTTGCTCTTTATATTTTTTAAGTATTTGAGAATGTTAAAATATCTGAGGAGCATTTTTTTTAAATATAGAGTTTGAACTTAAAAAATCCTAATCTTTTAAAATATATTTTATTTCACTTTCTTTTAGTTACTGCTAATTTTAGTAGTTTTTAATCAAGTTATTAAATTTTCTACCTAAATATCCTATAAAATATTTTTTTTTTAAGTTTTTTACAATGCACATGAGACATTCAATCTTAATATAATCGAGATTGTTTTAGAGTATGTTGTCAAAAGGCTTTCTTTCTTGACATTTCTACTTTTTCTTATGTTTGTCAATATTTTTATAAAATGGGAAAGTTTTAACATAATGTTTGCTTAGATGCATAGTACATTTAAAGCGAAAATATCTGGGCAGGGGAATCATAATGATAATGCAGGGGTGTCATGAGAAGCAAAATTAACCGAGACATTTCATATTTTTTTTTAATTGCAGAAAGTTATTCCAGGTGTTAATTTTTCTGTCGTTTATTAATTCTGTGTTCAGAAAATTTTGCTTCATAAACAGAATTAATAATTAGAATATGAGCATCAGTAAATTCTATTATATAACCACACGATCTTCCAGCATTTGAATATTGTTAGATAAATAAGCAAATTTATGTTAAAGTGTAATCTCACCACCTCTCCAGACCGCCCCCCCCCCAAAAAAAAAATAAATAAAAATAAAAATAAATAAATAAATAAAATAAAATAAAATATATAAATAAAATAAAATAAATAAATAAATAAATAAAAATTGTCCCCCAGCTTTAAGACGGTCGTTTTTACGTTCACTATTCTCCAACTCCATATTTTTAAATTCAGATAAAAAAATCGAAAGATTTTTTTTCTATAAAATGTGTAAAATTTGTTGTTTCGAAATGTATGCTAATCGGTTTTATCGAATTCAGATTTTTATTGTAAGTCTAATTTTTACCAGATAAACTGGACACATGGGTCAACGATTAGACATTGATAGTATCCAAACTTTTCCATCCATGCTGTCATCAGCAATAAACTTAACATAGAAACTATAAATTTTAATTTATAATTCTAACTGTTGAATTATAAAAAATAAAGTAATCACCCCCCCTCCCCCTCCTACTCATTTCTCTGTGACTGTTGAGAATGTGGTAAGGATAGCGCTATAATGGTTCTTTAATATGATTAGATATATCGTTTTACTTCGCTGCTCTATTGCTGTTGATGTTTCATTTTCTAAGATAGTTTCAAAATTGCAGTTTTTCCCAATTTTTCTAAAAGTATTGAAGTTACTTTTTATTTTTATTTATTCATTTTTTGTTTAAAGTTGTTTTCATATCCTCCCCCAAACACTCAAATAATAATAATAAAAACTTTAATAAAATTTGTGAAAAATATAAGCAAATTTCATTTTATTATTAAAACAAAAGAAAATATTGCATTTCAAAGAAAAAACAGTTGGTAGATATTTGTTTACTTCGCATGCCAATTACCTCGCATGAATCAAAAGACAAATATTTTACCAAAAAAATGGGTGGCTTTCAATATCTTAGCATTGAAGCAAAAATGAAAGATGGCACATTTGATGCTATACAAGTAAAAATTGTGATAAAAGTCTTTTTTTTTTTTTTTTTTTTTTTTTTTTCCCGAATTCTGAAATACAGAAACAGAAGAATTAAGTAGGTAAAGAAAATTTTAAATAAATTTGCTATAAAATAGAAGAGGAAAAATGTCCCTGCCGACATAGAGAAGTAAATTTTGATGGTATGTAAATGAACTCTTAATATTTCGGCATATTCTGTTCTTAAATTGAAGGCATCATAATTTGATCAGATTTATTTGATGGTAAATTGTGTAACCTAAATGATATTTTTTAAGAAATTCAACAATATACGAAAAGCTCTTTTGTCTTGGTTATTTTCGGTAAATAAATTATTTGATTCCCTCAAATAAATTTTTTTATAATCAGTTGATGATTGGCTGAACGGTTTTATTTGATTTAGATTTCTTTCTATTGACTACAGAAATATATATATGAGTTATGTTTTTTCTATGTTTTAAATTAATAAGAACCAAAATGTAACTTGAAATAGACAATAAATGTGAAATTTCTATAGAAAATACATAGCAAATTACAGCAGCAGCAATGCCTTTTGATCGTAAAATTCCATGTTTGAGTAAAGGAAATTTTCAAAACAGATATTTGAATTACTGATTACCCAGTACTTAATACATTTTTAAAAATTCATTTTCTCCACAACAAATTTTACATCTAAATCAGAAACATTGCTTTTTCAATTATTGTCCACTTCAATTTTAAGATTTTTTTTATTTTGTTTTAGTAAATATAAAAAAAATATATATTGCCACTTTAAAGGGTATTGGAGAACATTAAATGTAGGAAAATAATTTTTGTAAACGCAGTTTGTCAGTAATCGGCAGTCGATTTTGTGACGATGAATACTAATTTTTAAAAATTACACTAGCAATCCCTAATATCGTTTTCATATTTCCCTTAGTTTAACAAGGAATTTTCCCATATGTGAGGGGGCATTACATTATATAGCCAAAAAATCACTGGAGAATTTCGATTTTAGACCTTTTGCAAATCTCTAGAAAAAACTTGACGAATTCTACTGGAAATTTGGGAATATAAAGAAAATGTTTGACCTCGTATGTTTAGCTAAGGTTTGATCACGAAGGAAGTTACGGGACTAACAACAAATTGCAGAAAATAATATTTGGGATCACTCTGTAAAATAAAATGGTCGAGATGTACGGTAGCTGCACAGCAAATGACTTTGTGAATGTTGTATAATATTTGTGTTCATTTGTGTAAGAATAGCGCGCATATTCATGAAGATATAAAGGTTTCTTTAAAAAATTCAATAAAATTTAAAATTTTGTTTATAGCATGTATGGTAAATTTAACGCAACTTTCCGAAAACTTGACAATGTACAGTAGAAACAACCTAGTGCAATTAGAATATAAATATATTAAATGTCGGATGAAATATGATCATTTGTGTGAAATAATTTTTAACTGCGCATGCACTAACTGTATAATTATATATATATATATATATATATATATATATATATATATATATATATATATATATATATATATATATATATATTCTCACATGGTAGTCATCGCTACAGAGCAACATATAAAACAACCAGTCGAATATAGTATAAATTGAAAATATCAGCGATAGCGTGAACTGAATTTCAGGTACTTTCTAAAAGTAGATGGATAAGGGATTTTCCACAAATTGTCATTTTTAATGTTATTTTTTTATTAGTGGTCTAATTCTTCTTGGGAAAACCACCAGAACATTCATTCCAATTCCAACAACAACAACAAAAAAAAAGAATTATCAAAATTGAAGCATCCGTTTCAAAACTTTTCGTTGACATTCATTAAATTTAATTCCTTTCTTGGAAGCCAATTAGTAAAAAGTGACAATTTGTGGAAAATCCCTTATTATCTGGATACTTTTCGAAGGCAACGAAATTTAGCTCTATATCGCGATATCGTATGAATTTTCAAAATATCAACTGGTCTTCTATATTAGTTGCTCTGTAGAGTTTACTTCCAAATCATGAAAAAAAAAGTATTTGGTATAGTTCGCGCGTGCAGTTAAAAATTATTTCATACAACGGCTCACATTTCAATAAATATAAATATATTTATATTCTAATTGTACTGTGTTGTTTCTACTATCTTTTGTCAAATTTTATGAAACTGGCGTTAAATTTGGTTAAATTTGGCGTAAAACAAGACACGGGCAAAAATTTCTTGATTTTTTTTTTCTAAGAAAATTGTTAAATCGCCTTGAGTTTACATGCTATTCTTACACAAATGAACACAAGTTTTTTACAATATCCATATAGTCATGTGCTGCAGCGACAGATTATTTTATGAATTTTATTTTACAGGTTGATCCTGATTATTATTGTTTTCTGCAATTTGTTGTTGGTTCCGTAATTGCCTTCATGATCAAATCTTCGTTGTAAAATATGAGGTCAGACATGTTCTTTAATTAAAGTATTTCTCTAAATATTCAACAAAACGCTTAAAATGAAAAGTGCGCGGGGATTTTTGGCTATATAATATATTTCGTTAACTGAAAAAAATATAACTCTTCAACATATACAGTGAGTAGCAGAAAAGTACTATGTTTCCTAGGTGGTCTACGGCTCCAAAATGTTTGGGAAAGATTGCGCTAGATCTTAAATATTTTGCTCAAAACAAAGAGACAGCAAAACAGTTACCTGCGTGTTTTTTCTGAATTGCCGTTTTATCACTGTTCTTATAAAATATTTACTAAATTGTCTGCAAAGAAACATGTAAATCCTGCCACTTCCACAATTATGAAAATTATATTTCTGGTAAGGCTGGAATCTTTTCTACCAGTGATGTTTGATTTTGAAATGTTTATATATTTTTGCATATTTGTCAAACTAAAGGGTTTTTTTTTTAAATAAAAACATATTTTGAACCAAAGAATTTATTTAAATATGTCGTGCTTCTTTGTGTTAAGGGTCCTCTTCACGCACTTGAAAACACGCGCTGTTAATCCTATGGGGCATGATTTATCTAATATCTCGTTGACATTTCAATATTTTTAAACGATTTTTTTTTGCATTGGATAGCAGAGATCAATCTTTATTTCCGCCGTTGAATACTTTTTCGATTTTCTTTCTGAATTTTTTTTTTTTACGAAGATAATTTCACTTTCGGAACCGGTTTCGAAAGTGAAAGCATCTTCGTAAAAAAAAAAATCCGCAACGAAAATCGAAAAAGTAATCAATGGCGGAAATAGAGATTGATCTCTGCTATCCAATGCAAAAAAAAATCGTTTAAAAATATTGAAATGCAAACGAGATATTAGATAAATCATGCCCCATAGGATTAACATTAGCGAGTGAGTGTTTTCAAGTGCGTGAAGAGGACCCTTAATCATAAAATCTACTTGATTACATTCATTGAATACAAATTCTAGTTCAAATATGTGTAATTGAACGGGGACTTCCTGTTAAAGACGGTTGAGTTGACAAGTATAATTTATGTATGTATTATTAAATGTTTGTAATACATACTTAAATGTGCATTAATAATGTAAAACATTGTAACAAATATACTGGATGTCCCATAAACATTGACCTCGGCTTTCATTCCTTAAATATTGATCATAGGCATGTATTATAAATTACAAAGTTGCGTAAAAAAAAAGTACAGAACTTTATGAAATCGATTAAAATTTCCAGGGGATTAAATTTGAAGAAATACAAAATTTAAATTTTAATACGGCCCCCGTATAAATTTCCCAATGACTAAAATGTGCCCCATGCACTAATAAAGTCATATACAAAATTTCAGCATTTTATCATAAAAAGTTTAAACAAAGTTGGTGAGGGGTTAATCATAAATTAAAATGTTTTCAGATAGAGTGCAGATGACGTGACGCAGATATGCATCATAAGCAAATAAAATATGGCTCTATCTGTAGTTTATTTACAAATTTACAGAACTATGCTTTTTGAAAAAGCCTTAAAACTTTACATGATAAATTACGTAATAAATCTGGCACAGAATGAAATGGCACAGTTAATAAATATTAAAACAGCAACCGAACAAGAACTTGATCGAGTGCACAGAAGTGTTATCAGACGAATTCAGCTATGTATTGGTATGGATGGAAAACATTTTGAACAAGCTTTGCGCAAATTTATTATTTCTACACAGTTTATATACTTTTGTACCAATAAATAGCACAATTGTTATTTATTTATCCAATCATTGTTTTATTTCGTAATTTTATGTACGATCCATGAAACGCGTTCATCAGACATGATTTTTCCCTTTGCGAACTCATCCAGGCATTGAAAAGTGGTTTAAGTCAGCATTTATGTATTTTCATATCACTGCGACTTTGTATGATAAAATGCTGTAAGTTTGTATGATAAAATGCTGTAAGTTTGTGCATGACCTTATTAGTTGTGTGAGGCATATTTTACCGATTGGGATTTTTTTTGTACGGGGGGCCGTATAAAAATTAAAATTTTGTTTCTTCAAATTTAATCCCTTGAAAATTTTAATCTATTTCATAAAATTCTGTACCCTTTTTTACGTAACTTTGTAATTTATAATGCATGTCTATGATCAATATTTAAGGAATAAAAGCCGAGGTCAATATTTGGTACACCCTGTATAGTGAATAATGTAACAAAATGAATGTTATTTTTTTTAGATAATACTTTCTAAAAAAAATATCTAGAAATTTTCACATCATTTAATAATTATAGGACAAAACTAAGGTAGTTCATATTCTGTAATTAATAATAACTGCTGGGAGTTTAATAGAACATGAAGCTTAGAAAATTACACAATTGCGCATCGCCTGCTTGAAATGATGAGCGTTTCCTGAAATGTGAGATACAATGTAAAATTAAATTTACAAATGTTCACTTTTCCACCTCTCAGTGCTTATAATCATAGACATCGTTGTTTACATCATAAATTATTCCCTTAATTTGGCGAAGATATTAAGAAAGCTACCAATCCAAAAACAGCCCCACCAGTGACAGAGACGTTCTGCTCTCAAAGCTGGTAGACGGGAATTTGCTGGGTTCAAACCCCTGTCGCGCTCGTTGACCTACCCGTTCGGAGTTTTCCGTGCTTTTCTTCGAACCTTGCCGTAAATACGGGTTAAGATCCCTTAGAAAGACCCCCGCGGAGGGCAATCGCCCCTAGGGCCTATATCCCTCTAGTAGATAATCGGCCGTCATAAAATCAACCAACCAATCCAAAAACTGAACATCCCTGGGAATTACAAGTAGTCTGTTAATTCACAATGTAACCTTTTACTATATAGATATATTGTTGTCATTGTGGACATATGTGTGTGTATATATATATATATATATATATATATATTATTGTGGGCATGACCTTGTTGCTGAAGAACCCTGACAGTTTTCCACAAAATAAATTAGATACATGGAAACTTTAGAGCATTTTATTTTAATTTCTCTTAAATACTGGTTAGTGGTTTCCTGAATTTATCCGTCCAATTTCTCTTCTATATTTGGGATTAAATTCTATTAAGACCTGTTCATAATATTTTTCATTCTACTGTTTGTCTTTTTTTTTTTTTTGGGGGGGGGGAATTAAAAGAAAATGTGTGTTTGTGTCCAGTCAGAACTGGGTGAAACTTCATTTTTTTTAGCGATAAAATTGCCTGCCAAGACACTTTTTTTCCTATATGTCACTTTCTTTCATTTATCTTTTTCTCCCTAATGATCATGGAGACAATGATATTTAAGAATTATTCGTGTATTTTATCCAGATTACATCAAATGCCTCAAGAATTCTTTTAGTTTATATTAGCATTATTTATTTTTACGCAATATTATAGAAAACACAATTCTGAAATAATAAATTTCCCTGCAAGAAAATAATGTGGAACGGAAACATGGTATATAATGTTGCATCAAAATTTCATTGCGATAAAAATAATGTAAAATAAATTGATGTTTAGTCGCGTAAACCTGTTCAAAAATATATTATATTTACTTCAAGTTTAACAATATTAAATATATTATATATATATATATATATATATATATATATATATAATATTTATTATTCATACAAGTGTGTGTGTTGATGAACTTTTTGCAACTTTTTTTTTTTCTTCTTAAAGTATTTGAACGCACATCTCATTAAAGTCCATAGTTTCTGTCAAAAAATCCCCCGGCAGCTTTTGAATAAGATTTTTAATTTAGCTTTTATAAGCCCAGTTTCTATTTAGGAGTTATCTGGGGGAAAAGGAATTTTTTGGGTTTGGTAATCCGGATTACTGACGCCCTGCGGTATTAAATTAATCTTCGCCGTTTTTTCGCATGTTTCATCCATCCATTGTTCAAGTTTTTCTTTTATTTTTTTATTTTTTAAATAAAGCTATAAAGTTATTCTTTACATATTTTGAATATAACTTTTAACTGAAAGAAAGAAACAAAAACTCTTCTCGTTATCTAGGCAAAAATCGGTACTTTTTTTTATATAGTGAAAAAATGTAAACTCTAAGGACTGACTTTTCCTCCTATTTTCGGATTTATATTAGCTTCATTTTCGAACGGATTTCAGATGGTGAACATCACAGCATCTGCTCCTTCTTTATATTTCATTTTACGGAACTTCGATATTTAGTTTTCAAATGCCTCCGAATTTAGAGATTTAACTGAATTCACGTATCTTAAAGTTTGTATATTTTTCTATTTGACGTTCTTGTTTATACCCTAAAGCTATTTTCACAATAACAATACCTTAATTTGATTACTTCTGGTACATTTATCGGTTATTCTTCTTTTCGGGGAATTCATATTATGATTCTTTTTCTATTCTATTTTTTTTTTCTTTAAAGTTGTGGTATTAAATTTTAAATTTGCTGTCAATTTCTACTTTTAAAAAATTTTTGCAATATGACATTTGTTTTCTTTTTTTTTTTTTTTTTCGTCCTACGATCTTTTGTTTGAGAAACGTTACGTGCATAACTTTAATTTATTTCGTTTCATTTTATTTAATCTTTGGTTTATTTCTAAAATAAATAGTTTAGAATTTTTCCTCTTTCGACTTCTTTTTAATTTGGAATTAAAAATGGAATCTTTGTTATTGAAAAAAAATATATTGAAAATAGCTTACAATATAGTTTTGCAAAAGAAAAAGGTTGTGCATTCTAAAAAGTACATTTTTCAAAAATAAATGAAAAGGGAAAGATTCATCAGTGATAAAATATTTTTACGCTGTTATATTTTTAAATATTAAATTCTGGTGGCAGAAACTAGGCGTTGCACGAGTCTGGTTACACCCAACGCTCGAAATTTTCATTTGTACTAGAATATTCAATCCAATCAGCAACCTGAAATGAAAGAAAATTAATACCATGTTTAAATTTAATTATAAAAGTCTTAAATTATAATATAAAAATGTCTGTATATCCAACATAAGTAAACTGAATATAATATATATATATATATATATATATATATACAGAATCCTGTACTTGTAAATAATCGATATAGCCTAACCTAACCCGCGACAACAACAAAAAATTAGATTTAAGTTGATCTGATACACAAAATAAGCTTTGCTTCTGTGGCGCGTGTAACAAAATGAGTAGATACATAACGCCGAGGCTCCGTGCAGATCACATTCTGTGGAGGCGGTTCGGTTTTCGGCGTCTTTGATGTACGGTCACTTCTGTCGCGCTGCAAAACAGGAGGGCTCCTGACATTTTTATCACCTAACCTGGGGAGAATTACTTTTGTCGATTTTGTGCGCTTTGCTCCCAAACCTTTTGAAGAGGAATAAAAAAGGTCAAAATTGACCACAGTGACTAATGGAAAAATAATTTGACGTATCGTCGCAGAATGTGATCTTAACACACACGTTTAAGACATAAACAAATAGTGAGTTATAAAATTTTATTGTTAACTAGAATTTGGATCACTTTATTATCAAACATTCTTTCATAGGCACCACTCTTCAGGCAGCATAACGGAACACAGCCGCTTTTTAATAACACTTTTACCTTTTACTCATTTTTTTCTTCAAATTAAAGTAAAGTTCATAGCTCTTGTTGTTCAAATACAGTCCACCTCCATAAGTTGTTCCTTGAATAAACTGTCGTTTCACACAATATTCTATGCAAAAGAAGTAATTTCGTGAACACGTAAATCGCGAATATTCAAAAACAAATATATTTTCTACTTTAAACCCTATTTTGATATTTTGACACAAACTGGGGTTTTCTTTATGTCAAACGCAACAACCGATCTTAATGCGATATTGGAATAATCATCAACTAGTTGAATTAAAAATTAATTAATTTTGGAAACGTTTAATAAAAGGCATATATAACTGCAAACACATCTACAGAATTTAAAAGTCGACAAGTTAAAAACTTTTTATTAGAAAACGTGACATGTTTTTGACTGATATAAAATTTAAGTAATCAAGATAACCTTGCTTCGAAATAACTCTTCAAATGTGTTATGGCGTTCCCTTTAATTTGAATTGATATTAAGTATAATTTTTCATTAATTTACTGGGGACTATGAAACTTAATATAAAGTCTATATACATCATTTAGTTATTTATAACTTTTAAATTTTTCCGAGCTTTCAAGAAAGTTTATCGGTAATTTACACTTTTCATTTTCTAAAAAGAAAAATCTAAAATAAAACATTTCTTAAATACCGATATTATGTTGCATTGTGAATCTATTACTACCGATTTAATTATAGCAAATGGTGTACAATTTAAAACCATGCTGTCCATACCATCATAAATTGTAATTATTTTTTAAAATGTCCTTATATAGTTTGTTTCCAGTTAAAGAAAAAACAGCTATTTTAGTCGTCTAAACTTTTTTGAAAATGTGGTATGAAGCTCTTTTTTTTTTTTTTTTTTTAGTGCAGATAGTATTTGTTATATCCGTGATCTCAGGTAAAAAGTTATATTTAGTATCTAGTGACTAAAACATGTGTCTCTAACGAACTTAGCGAAAAACATTTCTGACAGAGTCGGCGCTTTTGACATTCCCATTAAGTCTTCGCTCCATCAATGAATGAAATTAATAATTGTTCTAATATTTCAAGAGTGTTAAGTATTTCCCCGAAGACAGTGATTTTATAAAGTATTGAGAGAGATTTCTTTTTCAGAATTTTTTATATGGCATCTGTGTGATAAGGAAGAGTTCAAATACCGTAAAGTAATCTCTTTAAAATCTTTATATACAAATAATTTTTTTCTGTGTATAGATCATTTTAATTTCGACTCTACACAGTCTATGACTACATGATATAAATTGCAGAGAAATTGTGTATAATAAGCACTGTGTATAAACACTTTATATAATATAAGCACTGTATATTTTATCTGCGATTTTTTTTTTTAAATTATTATTGATTTAGACATTAATGAATTTTAAAATAATTTTATATTTTTATTTGTTTGAGTAAAGTATTCATTGGACACACTTATAATAGTTAAAGTAATTAATAAAAATAATTTTTTTGTTAGATATTATAAGAAAATTAACTAAATACACTGAATATTTCGTAGTAATAGGAAATTGATACAACTTGCTGAATACCAATAGTGAAGAGTTGTAAATTTATCAGATGCACATTGTTCGCTAAATGTATTTTTGAAAAGATAAAATTTTGAATTTACAAATTATGTTGAGAAAACGGGAAAAATAAAATGCCTCCCAAAAGAAATATAATAATAATAAAATAGTTAAGCTAATATTTTACTTGCTTTTATGTCAATTAAACGAAAATTACACTGATATGCATGTGCACATTTTTTCTTTTGTTTGATGCAGCTTTCAGAATAAAATTTGTCAGTTTTACATTAAAACAACAATCTTTTGTAAGTAATAATTTTAAAAATAATGCTCAACATGCATTAAAATTGCATGAAACGTTTTTTTTTAAGTGGCAATCCGTGACATGAACCTTCAATTATTTTACTCATCAGTAATAAATGGCATTTTGACCAAAATCACGTTTTTGTACGATATAAGTTAATGCCGAAACTCTGCATATGACGCGAGCAAAATGCAATAAAGTGGCATAGGTCATGCCGAACTTTTTTTCTGAGCGTTTATAAACGCACACATCAGGTCATGATGAGCGTATTACTGTGCACGTATATAAACAACTTTTAGTATTGAAATGGTTAAAATAATATGATTATTTTTGATTTTAAAATTTAAAATCTGCAACTTCTTAATTCACTAATTTTATAATTGAAATGTTAGATTCTACACAAAGAAATCTTATTTGCGGAAATAAGCAAATAAGAATTATTTGTTGAATAAATAAACCTGGTGTAAAATTAACTTGATACAGTATTTTTTATACGTGCCGTAAGCGTACAGAAAAAGAAATTCGCAAATTGTGTGCTTTTAGTATGCATTTACACTATATTTAACAATGAGTTTATTTCAAAAAATTTATTGATTTAAAAATTACTCGCATCTTATAATGTCAAAACTCATATACTTTTTTATTCCTCTTTGAATTGTTTAACTATATTTAGAAATCGTTCTTTATTCTACGGTTTTATTTAATGCCTTTCATGTCATGCTACATGATTAATTATTCTGTAATTGCTTTCATCTTTTAAAAACTTCCTTTCCCTCCCAGTCTATAAACTTGATAATAATAGACATTCTAATTTCAATCCCCATTTTCGTGTCATCCAGCAACTGCAAAAATTTCTTTTTTTTTTTCTGTCTTTTATGCTAATATTTTTACGTCTTTTCACAAACTTCTCATTTCCTTGAATTTTGCGCAAGTGTTTGCATTGTTTTAATAATGTTGAAACACAATATTAATATCTTTATGACAAAATGAGACAGCTTTACAATGTAAGTCTAATTTTAAAATACTTATTATTTTTTTATATATGCAAGCATTTTATCTTATAAAAGTATTGTAGGTAAATATTAGTTCGATTTCCTTTATAAATATATTAATGCTTAGTTAAGTAAATGTTCATTATAACATGTTTGCAAATGATATCACCTTCAACAGAATTTTATGTAATGGTTTATTGGACTTTATCGGTTTCATAATATGTAGATTAATTCCAGTAAAGGATGTTTAATTAAATTCAAACTCCAAGTATAGTTAAGAAATATGATTAGTTTGAGATGCATTAATGTTCTTACTATCTTGGCTTTCACCTTAATGGTATATTTATTAAGAAAGTTGGCTATAAAATAATTGCGAATTAATATCAATTTTGAGAATATATATTGCGTGATCGCCTTGCATATAGATATACCTAATGCAATTTCTAATCTTTAAAACATAAGAATCTATTTTCGCCCACTTGTAAAGTTTGTATTTTTCGACTATAGTTTGTGGGAACTCAAAATTTGTGAACACATTATTTTTTAATTAACTTGTGTAAAGTTTTTTTTTTTTTTAAATCATGAAAGCAAGAAAAAAATAATTATCTCATGAATTCAATATGTTTAAAGCAGTTTTTTTGAAGTTTTTTTAATATGAAATAAATAAAATAAATGTGAAGTTGTGAAAACGGGTGCCAGGTGTTTTCTTTCTTTAAAAATTGCAAAAGTTGTTTATTTTTCTTTTCTTTTTTTTTTTAAAGGAAGGGACTAAATAAATCGACACAAAGCTTGTTAAAAGAGCTAGTGACCCTAATGTGAGAGTGCTCCGTTTATTTTTTCAAGAATTTTGAAAAACAAAAAATCATTTTGCATCAATTTAACGTAAAATTATGTAAATCAAAGCTGAAAAATGTATATACATATATTTAAAAGACTTTATGATCAGTTAAGATTGGGAATAGCATTATTTCCGAATTATTTAAATTAATATAACTAAAGTTATTACATATCGGTAGAAATTATTTCAAAACTCTCTAAACGTATTTAAAAACTCATTTTGAAGATGGATTTTCCAATCTCTATATAATTACATTGCAAATAGCCGCAATCAATTTATGTATTTAACAATAATTAAATAAATAAACTTGAATCACTTATTGCTTTTCATTCTAAAGATTAAATGCTTTAAAGAGGCATTTTAAAAGACACAATAAGTAATCATAATTTGTAAAATCCTTATATCCGTATTCTTAACTAGGATCTTTGTGCATTTTGTAAGTTAAATAATAAGATTTTCAGAACATTTTATCTCCCTTTTGTGACTGTTGTAAATGTGAAGGAAAAGACAAAGATAATGACGGTCGTATAATGAATGATGATATTGTCTGTTGTAATCTACCATCAATATTTCTTAGAGGGAGTAGATATTTAGTAATAATAGAATGGCTTTTTTCCAAATAGAAGAAATATTCTTTCTAAAAAAATGTTTAAACAGTGAATAATAAACTAAGTGATCTTTTCTTTTCATCATTGCTCTTTCAAATAGAAGTTCACATTTCACGCATAGTTACTTTCTAATATAATCATTTATGTAAATATTTGTGAAGAATTTTTGTTTCAGCCTTTGATTTATGGTCTAATCATCTGGAGATTTTCCTTTTTCTTTATTTTCCACCGGACTTTTTAT